>PQXI01000045.1:0-195955 GCA_004786145.1 Botrytis paeoniae
AGTCATAGGCCTTTATAGTCTCATTTAAGCGAAAGCGAAGGCTAGCCCTTTCAATAGCCCTTATATAAGGGCTATTCCATTCGTAGTTAGCTAGCTCATCAGACAGAATACACATTGACAACCAGAGCCTACATTTTGGGTTCCACGTCATCTGTATCCTTCTCGAACCAACAGTCATTATCCTTCCTTCTCATCTTTACAAGATGTTGAATCGACTCAGCGTCACTCGCGTGCGCACATCCTTACTCTCCCGCCCCCTCTGAGATTTAATTATCTCCCTCTATTCAATAGAATCTCTACAGCTCAATGACCAGCTACCGCTATAATCCTTCTCCTTCTTTGAAAAGAAAATACATTAATATTCACTACAACATTCCAAAGACTCGATCAATCAAACTTATTCATATTAAATGTACAAATTAATACATCGACACTCAGAAATATGAATCCACAAACATAAACTAAAATTTCAACTTCAACTATCTATCAATTCATGAGATATGCAACAAAAACTTACAAGTGGTTAGTCAGGTGACCTGAGTGATTCAATTGGTTAATGAGTTGACTGTCAATTCACGACCCTGGACTCTGAAAATCTAGAAGCCTTGAAGATAGTAAGAAGGTTCCCTAAGTAATTAGTACCTAAATGACTGGTGTAGTCATCCTACTCTATATTACGAATCCTGAACCGTCTCATTTTCAATATTGTGTAATGCTCTTAGAAAGTATAACGACTCGGTCTTCAGAGTGGCATGGAGTAACTTGAGGATTTACTACCTAAGAACACAAAAATCGAAGTGGATAGGGGTTCATATATAGTGAACAAAATATTGTAGTCTATACTCATGTCCATTCTACTTGCGTTTGATGTCCAATCATTCAATATTCCTGCTGGGGACTCTTAGATCTAATACTCTCCGAGACCTTCTCTTACATACAACCCACGTGTCAACTAGAGCAATCGTCCCATGCGACAAATATTTATTACACCTCTATGGTGCCCAGATCATCAGGAACATCTCATCCTACACGATGCGTATAAGTTCCATTGATTTCCTGTGCTCCACCTTCAACAACTCATCCATCTCAATCTCAGAAATGAGAGAAGGCCCAACAAACTTGTACTCGGCATTTCTACATGGACGAAGTGTTAGAGGTTGCTCAACACTAGGGATAATAGCTATCTGATCATTGACTTGCACAGCAGGCGGCGACCCGGGCTCATTCTTCCTATATGCGCCGATTCTAGAATAGCCCTTTGAAGTTGTAAAGATGTTGCGTCCTTCGCCTGCAGGTTGATCATTGAGATCTCTTCGTAATGTATCATTCTGGATAAGTCTATCACGAGCCTCAAAGCTTAAGGCAGCTTTTCCTCTCAATGTAGAAAGTAAAATTCCACTCCATGTGTCGGAGTTCTCATCCTTGCCAGTGCTTCTTTCCTATTTCCGTAGTAAGATGCGAGCAATTCAATCCTAATATTGCTCCACAGGGTCAGATGCCCCTTCAGCATCCCGAACGTCAACTGAAAAAGTATTTTCTTAATCCTGACAAGTTCTCTTTCAGCGTTATTCATTCCCGCCGCTTTGGTCTCCGCTCAGACAGTAAAGTGTATGTTGAAAAGTATCTCTTGGAAACTCAGACGAGAAACTTGGGCATGCAACTGTGACAGTGTTAAAAACAAGACTACAGGCTATAATAACATCTCCACTAATCACTACTTTGTGAGGGTGTTAAAGTCCTTGAGCTCATTCAACTTGCTTCCATGGAGATGATATTGCTGTCGCCAATAGTTACGACAGCTTCTGTTGCTGCGCGGAAAATCTCCTCTGCCTCATTCCAGTATCCTAGACTCGAAAATATCGCGCGTGTATCCTCGCCATACAACCCAAGAACTCCAAACACACGATCTCTTGCATCTGAAACATGACTAAACGTAGATACCAAGAACAACTCGAAAAGCTCCTCTTGCGGTAGCGGTATTTCTTCCTAGATTTGTCTCTTCAAAAATAATGCTAGTTGGGATCTCCTAGCTCTTCTATCAACACTATAAGCAAGCAAGTAAGCAATCAAAGAAATCAGCAAACCTTGTCCGTTATCTCATCCACTCACTTCCCTCTTCAAACTATTGCCTGCCTTCAGAATCTTATTCAAAAATCTCACTCAAGCCCCTTCTCAAAAATGATCACTCAGAACATTTCTCATTATTAGTTAATCTCTACAACACTAGATGAGATTTTCTAGCTCTTCCACTGATACCACAAGCAAGCCAGTAAATAAAACAAGAAATCTCGTGTCAATTATCTCATCGACCCAGTGGCCCTCTTCAAACTATTGCCTGCCTTCTGTCAAGCCAGGTACAAGGTATCAGAAATTTTGTTCTCCTTTACGCCAAAGAAACGCTGATGCGAAGAAGTCGGTATGTAATATACAGCACTGAAATCATTAAGCAGAGGACTTTAGTTCCAGCTGGAACCCAGAAGAATTTCTCCTCGCAGTGAAAAGACAGAGAGACTCCTTCCTCCATTCATTCCCCGTTCCTTCCCAAACCACTCAACTCCACATAAACTCGTCTAATTTCCTCTAAACAAAAATTGCATGTCCTCTGGCGTTAAATTCTCCATCGCACTCTCATCAGCATTAATCGTACTATGAATCATATTTGCCTTCTTTTCCTGCAATAACACCATTCTACTCTCCACACTATCTTCAATACATAATCTAGTGATACTGCATGGTCTAGCTTGTCCAATTCGATGACATCTATCAGCACTTTGCCACTCTGCAGCTGGGTTCCACCATGGATCGACAATGAAGACTTTGTTAGCTTCAGTAAGGTTTAGCGCGACACCACCGGCTTTGAGGGAAACGAGGAAGCATTCAACATTGACGTCTGTCATGAAGTGATTGATGGAAGCTTGTCGTTGAGCGGGTGTCATAGAACCATCAAGCATAACAGTTGTAATACCTGCACGACGAAGACGCCATTCGACGAGTTGAAGCATGGTAGTGAATTGAGAGAAGATAATTGACTTGCTGGATGAGTTTTTAGATCGAAGTTGGTAAAGATCATGAACCAAAGCTTCAATCTTTGATGATGATGTCCAATTTTCCATCTTAATTCGATTGATGATAGAGGATTTTTTGACTTGTACTTCATCTTGTTCAATTTCTGGTTGTTCGAGATCAATGGCCAAGGGAATATGACATTGAGGACAATCAGGAGATTCTATTAAGTTAGTGATGAAAATTGGATAGAATAAAAATAACTTACCAGAAGATCTCAAATAATTCTTGGCACATTCTCGACAGAAATCATGACGACAGGCAGATTTAATAGCTTCCTCTGCAGTCTCATCACAAATACAACAAACAAGAATATTTTGACCACCTTCACCATTCTTCTTCAAGATCAGATCAGGATGATCAGCAACTTGACGCATCTGCATGATAAGACCAAAGATATTGGCATAGTTATTAAGCAAGACACCTTGAGCAACATATGTTTCGAATTTTCGAGCACCATTATTCATGATACTGCCAGCGAAATCATTCTCTTCTTCACCAAAGAATTGTCTATCGACATAGATTTCCTTTGCGGGTAGCTCCATTGCAGATGAATGATCCCGCTTGACACGACGAAGCATAAATCTATCAGTCAAAATTCGAAGCTTTCGGAATGCCTCTTTTCCAGGACCATTGTTACCAAACTTTTGTATGGGGTTGAGTAACTCTTGGTTGAAGACGGAGACGTGTTGCATACCACTGTGATTGCAACCAGTACAGCGATTTTCACTATTCATATCCCATTCGAGAGTCGAACAAGGGCATTGTTTACAGAAATAACAAGCGAAGGGTCGAATATCGAGGAATCGAACAAGTGAGAAGAATTCACCGATACGATTTTGAAGAGGTGTTCCAGACAAGCACCATTTATGATTTGCCTTGAGAGCAAAGCATGCTTTAGCAGACCCAGAAGTACGTTGCTGAATATATTAGTACAAAATAATTGGAATGAAGAATTAGGACTTACCTTAATACTGTGTGCTTCGTCAAGAATAACCCGATGAAATTTGATCTGATGGATTGGACTCTTCTCTTTATGAATTCCATCCTTGCGCTTGAAGCCTTTCTCTTGTTTCCGATACATAGACTCCAAACTGTTGTATGACATAAGAATTACATTATACTTTTGCAATTGCTGAACGGTAATACCCTTTGCTTTGGCGTTGCTACCATGAAAGACAAAGGTTTTCAAAGTACCATCTGTATAATCGGCAATCTCTTGCTGCCATTGCATGAGCGCAACGGGTGGTATCAAAACAAGTGAAGGCTCCTTGGCAGGAAAATCAGACATAATCAAAGATACAGCTTGAATTGTCTTTCCCATGCCCATCTCATCTCCTAATAAACCTCCACCCCAAGCCGTCTTTTCCATTGCTCTCATCCAACCAACGCCTTGAAGTTGGAAAGGTTTGAGTTCACGATTGATGTTTGTTGGTTGTTCGATTTTGCAGTCTCCAATCTTTGGTAAATCCTCCAATTCTTTCCACATTGTGTGTAACTCAGGATGTTGCTGCTCCAGCCGTTGACGTTCCTTACGGCTACGTCTGGTACTTCTGTCTTCTAAGCTATTGATAATTTGACGAGCCTGACGCGCATTACGCACACGGGAAGCTGCAGGCTGAATACCAGTAGCAATCGGACCTTCATCATCGGAAGTATCAGTTCCAATCATAGAATCATCGTCTGTGTCGAATGTGTCGGAATCCGACACAGGAGAAGGAAGATCTGTAAGAGTAGAACTGGCATTGGATTCCATAGTGTCCTCTGTCTTGAGTTTGGGAATGGGTGGTTGGGTTTCTTGTTTGATCGTGTTCTTACGTGCTGACGATGACTTGAGACTATTTTGGAAACTTTCAGAATGCTTGTGAATAGCCTTTGAAAATTTGCTTGACTCTTTTTTGATTGAACTTCGTGGAGCAGAAGATAAATTTATGGGCACATCCGAATCTGAATCAATGACCATGAAGTCGTCATCATCATTTGAGTCGTTATATCTCGTACTCTTTCCTCGGTTTGGGGTTCGAAAGCTGACAGCATTGGAGCTACTGGGGATTTCAACCTTGGGCTCAACTTTTGCCTTCTTAAATGCATGTGAAGCCCTTAGGTGAACAATCTCATCATCTTCATCGTCCTCACTAAAATCCGCATCAAAAGTCAAGTTGATCGGGTGGACGTTACGTGAAGTTCTTCGTAAGGTAGTTGAGGATTCGGCTACCACTGGTGCACTTGATTTCTTGTATTCTTGTTCTTGAAGATGGCGAGCAAGTTGAGCATCTGGTGTATTGTCGTCGTCGACTTCGTCATCCTCAGAGTCGGCATATTTTCTTTTCTTGGGATTGAGAGAGTACATGCTGTTTTGAAGTGCTCGAGCTCGATCAATCGCGTTCAAGGAGGAAGCACTTTGGACTGGATTTGTGGTTTGAGCCCGGCCTCTCCGTGTAGACCCAGTTGTATTTGAAGGCTGGACAGGAGCTTTGGTAGAAGCGGGAGTTGCAACACCACTTGTCTGTGCAGTAGAATAGTCACTTCCATCGTTATAGTCGTTACTAGTTGAAACTGTGGATAGAGATTGACAAGATTCCGCGGGTTTTCCTTTCCCTTTCTGTTGTGTCTTGGCTGCACTTAAGTATTCGCCAATTAAGGAAGGGGATGGAAGATCCGACAAAGAGCCGTCGTCATCGCTATCCGCAATGACCATAGAATTTTTTGAATCGGTTTCTGGTTGAGGTGCAGGAGAGGATAGTTCATCGAGCTCAAGATTGGAAACTTGTTGTTTGATTGCTAGTTCAAAAGGTTAAGAGAAGGTACAAGGTATGTTGAATGGATCAGGAAATATGAGAGGAGCTTACCAGATAATCGAGAGCTTGTTCGACTACTTCTAGCGCTACTCGTATTTCCTGAGTCTGCGAGTTTTTTGGGTCTTCCTCTTCCTTTCCCGGTTGGCGTCATTGTGGATTAAATTTTACCAAACAGAGGGTCGATAAATAAGTGACCGAGAGGATGTGAAGACGATGGAGGGGTCGCTGGATAAGGAACAAACTTCGATGAAAGAAATACCAACAATTCGATCCGCAAGATTGGTTGAATAATATGCCCCGATAAGTTGTCGTCCGCAGCTCAAAGGGATTATGCAGGTACGACGAAGGATTGGATATAGTGTGGAGGGCGAATGGTGAAAATGGCTTCGAGTTGAGCTTAATCCCAAGATATTCGCATGGAACTTATCGAATCCAAAGGTCAATCGATATCACCAAGCCTTATCGCGATAATGCGACCAAAATGCCGATTCCAGCACCTAGAGAGATAGAAGAATGGAAGAAAGGGGAGAGTGATTGAAATTATCAGAGAAAAGTTATGAAGTTATTCACAATCTTTTTGAAAGTTTCAAGTGGACGACAAAGTACGGGTTATTGGTTATTGATTATTGATTCGTGGTTTGAAAGAGTTTTGAATCGTATGGAAGATGAATCAGACTGTACCAAATTGCCACCTCCTGGATAAAAAATAAAATTCACGGAACGTCATTCGTCGGATAAAGATGAAAGACGCGATTCGAACACCAAAGTCCACGCTATCACGTGAGCAATCAGGCAGCAGCCGGCATTTTATGGCATTTGATTGGTGGAAACGTAAACTTCGATTGGTTAGATAATATTGATAAGCATTTCAATGTATTTGACTGGGTCTTGCTGGGGTCATGCTAGATCTGGCATGTCATCGCCATCACGGTCTGTGTGTTAATAAAACCACTTTACGCGGGATTTCAGATGAGATGTGAGGCAAAAAAGAAAAAAGAAAGGAAAGAAAAGAATGAAACTATGAGATGAAAGAAGAGAATCATTGAAGTTATTCACATTTCGGTTCATTGGATTCACTCCACACATTCGATACTACAATTCACTTACCACAACAAAAGACAATTCTCAGAGGGAATTCTCCATCAAAGAATAAAGTTGCGACACAATTCCCCGAATTTCTTCATATCAAGACACCATCGATTATTTGGACGGAAAGAAGACCAGCACGTAAAGACTACCATTGGTATCCTTCGGATTGTTCGGAATTGACGAGACTTCATACTAGAAACGAGGGAAACAACATGTATGCCATTTTCATTACAATCTTTAATATCATGTTTGCTAAGTTGTGATAACGTAGGAATCCTCCTCCACCACCCCCTCCACCTGGAGGTCCCAATGCTCAACCAGCTCCCAGAAGATCAATTCGTGGACCGTAAGATTTCAGCTCAACTTCGAACTTTCTTGTATACTAAGAAAATTATAGTCAATCCGCATTGACCGATTTCCTGGCTGTAAGTAATCAAATCATCCCACCCAGTAACGACTCACACTCACTGATCATTTGCGTAGGCTCATAATATTGATGCCAATCAAATTCGTCAAGATGCAAATGCTCGTCGAGCTGCTGCACTCGCTTCACAACAAACGGCTGAAGGAAATGAAGATGAGGACGAAGGAGAGGGAGAAGATGAACCAGCATCTGCGCCTGCTACACGTACCCGTTCCCGCCGAAATGAAAGTGAAGCACAAAAGAATAAGAGAAAGAAGGAAGAAGAAGTATGGCTACGTTGTGCGCTGAATTGGACCAGAAGCTGATAAATTTATAGAAAGCAGTTGCCAAAATCAAGGCCTCGAAAAGATTCCAACGCCAAAGAGCTTTTGGGTCAGATGAAGATATGACCGATGAAGATGAAGCCGCACTTCGATTGTTTAATGAAAGCATGGCACCTTTACCCGACCAAATGGAAAATTGTGTACTTTGCGAAAAGAGATTCACCGTTACAGCATACAGTCGAGCCGGTCCGGATGGAGGTCTTCTTTGCCCACAATGTACAAAAGAACTCAACAAGGAAGAAGGACAAGCAAAAAAGAAACGAAAATCTCAAGCTGGAGCACAGAGAAGAAAGATTCAAAGCAATCTCCTAGATGGTGTGTATCCAGGCGCCAAAGATTTAATGACCTTGTGTATCGAAACTTTAGCCAAAAATGTCGACATGGCCGATGACTTGGGAGATTTACCGGAACCACTCATGGATAAATTGTCAGCTATACTTTCCAAGAGGCGTCTTTTACGTTCCAATACTTTGAATTTATTTCTTCAAAATGGTCGTGAAGTCATCACCATCTATGAAGGGGCATACCTGAACTCAGATGACTATATTCGAATATTTCAAGTCGTACCAAGTGTCAAATCATTACGCATTCGATCTGGTATTCAATTCAAAGATAAAGTAATGGAACATCTTATAGCATCTACTGTCAAACTTGAGCACCTGAGCTTGTCTGGCAGTAATCTCATAAGCGATGAAAATTGGAACCGTTACTTCACGGAGAAAGGTTCACATCTCAAATCTTTCAAGGTTTACTATACAGATGGTCAATTTGGTGATGATCAAATAGATGTTATCACAAAAACATGCCCTCAATTAACTCGTCTTAAAATCACCCATAACCAAAAAGTCACTGATGAAGGTATTGCACATATTTCACGTATTTCTACTCTTCAACATCTCGGTTTGGAAATTCAAAAAAGCAAAGCCTCAGAGCCATATGTTCAGATTCTTGATAGTATCGGACCTCAACTTCAAACTCTTTCTCTTGGCCAAGTCCATGAAATCAATGATTCTGTCTTGAACGCTATTCACGACAATTGTCAAAACTTAAACAAACTGCGCATCACAGACAATAGTGTCTTGACAGATGTAGGTTTCGCAAACCTTTTCACAAATTGGCTAAATCCTCCTCTTTCCTTCATCGATCTATCCAAGAATCGTCATATCGATGCTTCCGCCCCCCGCGATAATCCTGATAATATTGGTCTCTGTTCCCTCGGTTTCGAAGCTCTAATGGCACATTCAGGTCTTACACTCCGCTATCTCGATATCAATTCTTGTCGACATATTTCCCTCTCGAGTTTTGAAAAGGCATTTTCACTCGAAAAGGAATATCCGGAATTGGAAGAGATGAATATGAGTTTTTGTCAGGAAGTTAATGATTTTGTAGTTGGAAGTATCTTCAAGACTTGTCCGAAATTGAAGAAGTTGATTATTTTTGGAGATTTTAAGGTTAGGGATGTGAGGGTTCCAAAGGGGAGAATTCTTATTGGTATGCCTAATGCGATGGGGATGCAGATTGAAGGGACTGGGGATGGAGGTGATGGGATGAGTGCTTGGTGAGGGGAGGGGATGTTAGGATTGGAGATTGAAAGGTTTATTGGCTGTAATGAAGTTTTTCTGCAATACCGGGGCTGGATGTATGTAATGTTGTGTGATTTGACGGGTGGAGTGGGGATGATTGAGACTTGAGTGGATTTTATGGTTGAATGAATATATGCATGGTGTTTATGGATAGCGAAGCTATGACTTGTGTAATTCCAGAAGGAATTAGTTGGCCTAATGTCGATGATTTCTTCAAAGTGAAATCTTCTCTATACTGTATGAAGCTGTGTGTAATGAGATTATTTATATTAATGGTCAGAATTATATTTGAGGTGAGGTAGTGAAGTGAACTCGGGTTTGGACATGGATTCAGACCCAAGATTCGGATATAGGGAGTTGTGGTGTGGTGATTTCTGTCAATTTTTGTGTTTGTGAAATCGAGATGGGGATTGTGATTGGGATGTAAGAAAATGTGGTTTTTGGGTATCTTTTTATTCTGTTTCTTCTCCACGACTGAGCCGCGCGAGCCTGTTTCATACCTATGCGTTCGGTGCGCAAGATCATTTTCCCCATGCATTTCCCCTTTCTCGATTTTCAGTGTCTCATATACACATAGACCGTACTACATACTATTCTGGCGCTTCATCTCCCCTCTTATTCTCCTCGCACCCTCGCCATTTAGATTCCGGATTTTGTCCCGTCTAGCAATCCAGGATACCTATTTTCATTCAGACCTTACCCTGCCCTTCGAATCCACTATTCCCAACTCCCGTATCCATCTCTGTCCCCATTCTTAGCCTCATCCTATCCTCATCCCATCCACCATCTAAACCAAATGTCCCGGCAACAAGAAATTTCCAATCCCTTCCTTAACACGATACTCATGTCCACAATTCCCACAAACTAAACTTCCTTCGTCGATTTCTGTTTCCAAAAGAAGCGTATGGAGTTCCTTCATCATTTTTTCGTCTTCTTGAAGGGTTTCGGGGGTGGGTGGTGAGGGGGGGAGAGCGGGGAATGAGAGCTGGAGTAATGAGTGTTAGTAGTTTCCCTCTATTGTTTGGATACATCTCGGCGCGGGACATAAATTGTAGATTGGTGATGAGGGAGAAAATAATCCAAAGAAAAGCGCAGAGAAGAAAAAACATACCTCAGAAGCAATAACACAAAGCGCCTTCCAATCAATCCGCGGCAGAATATTCAGAAGTAAAGCAGTGTTTAAAGGTATATCATTACTAACAAGCGAACATTCTTTTGGATGAAGAGGAAACGATGCGCTGGTTGATTTGCAGGCTTTCACGGCGCAGGTGAGGAAATTGAGAGTTAGGAGTTTCATTTTTTTCGGAGGTGCGCGGCGCGCGAGGGTACTGAATTGGTGGGTGGTTTCGTATGCGAGGGATTTTTGTCTCGATCGATATGTGTGGTTGTGTATACCCGGTATTTGAGAAAGTGTTGGTAAAATTGGTGGTGGAGATGGAAGCTTGAAGTTGTGTTGTGCAAGTGTGGTGGTGTTGAATAAGAGGAAATTATTTTTTTGCGTTCGCGGGGGAGATAAGATTAGATTAGATTGGCGCTAAGAGGTAGTGGCTTGGCGTGGAGTTTGACTTCACTCCATGGATGTTATGTTTTTACAAAACGGCGCTTAATTGAGTTGAGTTCTTTTCAATGAAGGCGGTTTTTCCTTCTAGTTATGAGCTGATGTGGTTTCATTCAATTAGTTTTCGATATGTTCAATATATGCATGTGATGCATCATTGGTAGACGGCTGCGTCAGCTGTAGCCGTCGAGCCCTAGATATGCCTGCGAATCTTTCAACTTGCGTGCATACAGAGCTAGGTATCTTTCGCAGAGTAAAGAAAATTTAGTGTCAATATCTGAGGCATCAATATAATAATAAGCCACCCGGGATTTTGTCTTCAATCATCCGTCGAGTTTTGCTTCCGTGGTTGATACGTATCACAATCTGGTACATGGAAAGACGGGGTTCTTGTATGAAAATACTATTCTATTTACATCATCTTTCTGTATCAATTCTAGAATAACTACTAAGTTGAACCATCCGTTGTTTGTATTGTTATTACCATGGCCTCTTCAGGTAGCTCAGAGAATGAGGGGATTGCTGAACTCCTCAAAGAAATGTTAAAGGAGCTACGAAATATTTCCTCAAAGCTGGGTTAACAAAGCAAAGCAATTCAAGCTATAACTCAAACGCAATTTCAATCCCTATCACCTGCCGCTGAACAGCTGACAGACGATAACACATCTAAGAATGGAACACCGATAAGCGCTTCACTACCAGCAGATCAAACTGAGCGCCTTGAAGATACCCATCGTCCAGAGGAGAGTGATTTTTGGGTGATATCGATGAAAGGCTTTTCTCGGAGAAGATTCCTCCAGATTACCTGGAATTTGCAAGTACCCCGATGCACAGCGGATACCTAGCTCTTTCGCAGCTCTTATGGGCACTGGTGATAAGTTTACTCATCCATCCTAGATCAAAAATGAGTTGTACTATAACCAGAGGAAACGATCGTACAGAGTGCATGGCGCTCTCATGGCTGGTGCAAGCGTTTCAGTAATTCTGATTTGAAGAATAGCGGCGCAACCTTTCAACTCACCTTTTATGTGATGATATCACCAGTTCAACTTCGTCACGATATTTGGAAAACAGGGGAATTTCGCAAAAATAACGATCGAAGCTGGGATCAGGCTATCTTCGATGTGATGAATAGCGATCTTCTTCTAAGGCGCAGCTGTGTTACGGTTAGTTTCACATTGAAAATCCCTTGGCTTTTCATGCGAAAGTAATCTGCAATTAGATTGTTGGAATTATTGACGGGTTTCAAACTTGGTCACCCGAAAACTGGACCACAGTATTGCTAACGTCTGAAACAACAGAAATATCTATGAAATTATATGAAGATCCTGAACAAGCCGTTGATCGTGAGGTTATTGTGACATTTTCAGGAATCATAGACCGCAGCACAAGAGCGGTTATTCATCATTGGGACATTCTCGCAGATTACTTTGAAAAGCTACTCAGTGAAAGCGACACTTTACTAGAGCCTGAACTACACGACCTCTTGTGGATGGTTCAAAATATTCCAAGTCGAAGAAATACTTCTGGGCTTTGAACATTTTTTGAAGGAGATTGAATCAGATATCACTGCAGTTATCTCGCAGCTTGATGGGTTCATGGGCTTTTCGCAAAACTCTCTTTTGAAGAATTACTTCCCTTTACCAGAAGGCAAAATAAGTACAGAGCAAGAGAAAATCGTGAAAACTGTTTTAGGTGTTCTAAAGGAAGACCTCACCAGGCTACAAAGCCGTTTTAGCGACCAACGGGAGCTTACCAAAGATCTTCAAGACGGCGTATGTATCCTTCTAATATTCAATTTTAGACACCGCCTAAGATAAATGACAAGCTAAATGGTCTAACTCTCTGTAGCTTTTCAACGCTAGTGCAGTTATGGAATCAAGAGCGTCGACAAGACTGGGAGAGAACGTGAGACTACTCACCTTCGTAAGCATATTTTTCCTGCCACTATCATTTACCATGGTACGTTTCAAACTCTCGAAAATTTAACCCAGTACTTACCAAGTAATCAGTCCATCTGGAGCATCAACGACAGTGCTTTGACACATATTAATATCATGGTTGGTGTCGCAATTGTCTTAGGCATGATAACCTACTTCGTGGTTTTCAACGTCGACAACATCGTATTCCTTTCCAATCAGATTATCAAAAAATTGAAAGCCGGTACCATTGAGCATATGACGAACAATGGTGATATTGTATTGAAACAAAGAGGTGACGGGCTAACAGAGCCTGCTCTTGCAAATGAGCAGAATGCTACACCTTCAAGTTGGCGTATTCCTCAGTATGTATGGTTACTGGCTTGGAACTGAATTAGTGCAATTTTTGCTCACATGTGGGGTCATATGAGAAAGTTATTCGGGCGATTAACCAAGAAGAAGGTGGAACAGACGGAGTAGGGTGTTTGGTCTGAATTAGGTTAGTATGTGGAAGTATCAAAGTTATAAATTTGATTGAGATCTATTTTGATCCAATGTTTTTGTGTCAGATATATCAGCCAGATCAAATGAAACACATTCCAGAATTCCCGGTATCAATACATCTGATAAACCACCTTTATCACGTACATTACTGGAGATGATGTTGAGAACTTTCACGTGACCGTATGCAATCTCCACAAATTATTGAGGCGGGGGTGGGGCACACCTACATACAGGTACCACGTTCACCGCAACCGAAAATTCCAAGTCCATCGTCTTCTATTCACGTATAGAGAGAAAAACAGACCTCGGAATTCTTCTGAAATCAGAATTTGTCTGAAATCAGAATTTGAACATGGCTCCACAAACTACCGACTGGGCAGTCGAGATAGCCAGAGGTCGGATGGCCACAACTAAAGACGAGTACGAAGAGATGAACAACCAGATGTCGCGCATGGGCTTGAAGGGTGCTTATAATCCAACAAATGTCTATCCTGGATCTCGTTTCACTCCGAGCTCGAAGCCCACACCAGAAGAGGTTCGTGAGAAGGCTCGATTGTCATCACAGAAAATATTATCCAATTGGAATACATTGCGGACCATTGTTCAGTTACATGCCGATACATTGGAGAAGCGTTGGATGAAAAAGTCAAGAAAGAAACAGAGGGAAATGCTCTTGGAAGCTTGGCCCAACATGTCTACTACACATCGTCCTGATTACGAGGCATTTAGACAGGAGTGTACCGGACGCATACTCATGGGACTCTCGAAGTTTCAGGAAGCTTACAAATGGCCTTATATCAACCTGCAGGACCTCAGTAGCAAATCTCTGGTCATATTCATCACTAGTCGAGGACGCAACCCTCCAAGCGCATTTGCTCGCGCGGACCTTAATGCAACACACCTCGGAACTGTTGCGCATTTTATTCCTGAGCCAGCTTTCCTTCCCTTTCATACACTGTTCTTGGATGGTGATAAGGTTGAAACGTATGGAAGATTAGTTTCATGGGAGGAGGATAGTACTGCTGCCGATCTGATGTTTACAGAAAGACAATTCAGCCCTGGAGACGGTTTGAAGGCATTTGAACTTCAAGAAAAAATATATCCTTTCCTCATCAGATGTTGTGAGCTTATTCTTCACGACTTCACCAGATCGGGTGCTTTGCTTGATGCAAATATTCCAACAGTTATCACACCGGATTCTATCATTGCTCCGGAGCCCACGGCATCTGCCGTCACCGAAATACTTCCATCTCTGGCCACCATTTCAGCGGAAGCACCGTATCGTTTACCAGCGAGCATCGATTTTGAGCGCCTCCGTGAAATTTTTGCAGCAAGACTTTCAGCAGCAGAAGACTATCTCTTTGAGTTAAGGGAGGATCCTGGATTTTTTGCTGACACAATCAACGATTGGAGCGAGCATCGGAATGATGCATTGTTAGACACAAATGGCAACCCACATCCGACTGGACCACACACTCAGGATTTCTGGGGCCGCGTGGTCAGAAATATTATCGGTGACGGATATTCTAGCTACGAAACCTGGTTTCTCCTTCATCGACAAGCTGCTCTATTATGCACATTGATGGAAAAATACAAGGATGAAATTTCGTATAACAAGCAACTTCCCAAGGAATACCTCATTGCCATTTTGAAGCTTAGGGAACTGTAAGAATACATCTGTTTCCTAACGTACACAATTTCGAAGCTAACTATTTTGAAGTCTCAAGATAAGTGCCGAAGCACCGATCAACTATCTTCAGAATATCCAGTCCTCACCACCTCTCCGACATCACTTTACACGTGCTCCGCAAGCTCTTGGTACAATCAACATGCACATAATGCCAAAAGATGAGAGAAGTCCATTCTTCCACAAACCATGGGGTCTTTTATTGATTTTGTGGGACCGGGAAAAACGAGATTTATTTGGATTGACAAATGTCATCGACGCATTCGAACAACTGATGCAGGATCCAGAAGAAAGCAAGAATATATCTTCATATATCTTCATATATTGCCGATCGGTTCTCAGATCTAGCCATATTATCTCGGGCTCTTTATGAAGTCGAGAATTATCAGCCTTGGGCTGCGACTTTTGACGACGAGTACAATGTAAGAAATCCCCCTCTTTTCCTGGCCCCTGATACATTCCAAACTGCAGTTCAACAATGGTAGTCTCTTTTGTATATGAGGCCAATCAGGATTTTCAGATCGTTTGAAAGACTTGAATTTCTCGCATGTCGAAGTATTTTCGAGCACAAAGGTATTTTCGCACATTAAAAACTCACTGTTAACTTACCTGATGAGACTATGGATTCCAAAACGGTCCTTTGATTTTCCACAATTAGGTCACAAGCTTACTGTTGATTTGCAGAACAACCACCAGGAAGAAGTGCTCAGAATCACAATGAAGGATTTTGTTTTCAACAAGGATTATCTCGAGTACATGGACTCTGTTCTGAAAGGTATTGTACAATACTGCATGCTGGGTGATGGCAAATTCAAATATCCTGTCAACAAGAAGCGTACAAAACAAAACACGGAACAGATGATCTTGGCTGAGAAAAATCTCGATTTTTTCTGGGAAAGGTTTGATGCTAATTGGAAGAAATTGACCAGGAAGAATATCGATGCATGCTTTGGAGGTCATCCGCCAAGAAAGAGAGGAGAGATTCAAAGAACGTCATTATGGGTTGAGCCGTTACAGATTAAAGCTACAGCACAATCTCAAAAAGCCTCAAGCACCCAAGAATGGGCACATGATGAGGAAATCAACAAAGTTAAGACAAAATCAAAGAAAGCAAAATCCAAGACTAGAGGGTCCACACAGCCGCTCACGCAACCTGAAACTCAACCTGATGCTCAACCAGAGAACCCCGAACCACAGCCAAATGTCGAACAATCTAAAGTCAAGATCCCTCATCATCTTATGCGAGTGTTCAATACATTATTCTTCCAACCTGGTCAGAACAATACACCAGGCGACGTCCCTTGGGTTGAATTCCTAAAGGCAATGGTAGAAATGGGCTTTGCTGCACAGAAATTATATGGGAGTGTTTGGCAATTCACACCTGTTTCTAAGGAGGCAGCCGTGAAAACAGGAGCTGAAAAAAGTATTCAGTTTCATGAGCCGCATCCGGGCGTCAAGATTAATTTTGTCGTTGCTCGGAGAATGGGAAGAAGGTTGATGAGAAGTTTTGGATGGTGGGGAGGTATGTTTGAGGAATAGTGGAGTTTACAATTGATTTAATAAATGGTGGAGTGTGGGAAGTGGAATCTGAATCATCACACCGGAAGTTCAAAAAATATGTCTCTTGGACGCGATTTATTTTGCCTATCTCTTGGGACTCGAACATTAGTATAGAATCGGTTTGATCGGAGTCTAATAAGGGCGCTAGATTTAGAGGGAGGGGGACATCCTGGTGTAAAACTAAAAGTCATCCATGACGGTGTTGGTTGTCAATGAAGAATCATGATTGACTAGATTAGTATCCGGTGGACAACGTTAACTCTACGATAAAGATTTTAATAGAAAACAGTTCCACCTCAGTACTCTCCAGTGATTAGCCATCATGCTCGAAGTAATTGAGATTAACCGAAACTCGGCTCTCATGTGGAAATAGTTTTGGTGTCCACCACTATTTCAAAAGTAACTACCTAGAGATGAATGTCACATTAATATTAAGTTCAAGCCCTCTAATCTCATGGCCTGTGTTCGATGATGAGACCTTAGTTCTAAAGTATGAGAGAGTACTTGACTCGTCCTGTTCTGATTCGGTTACGGAATGACAAAGAATAAGCACATCCTCTATGTTCACGATCTATTTTAAAACTCAGACCAACTGACATTGGGCTATCAAGCACTACGGTGCTGACATTATAAACGTGGTGAAGACCAACTAGACATGCATATCGTCAAAGTAATTGGATGAATCATGACTCCTAAGACCAGCCCAAAACTTTGGGTGTCAGAAGATTTCGTGGATGAAATATATTCAGACTTTTTCTTATCTAACTCCCAAATTGCATCCACCAAAAATGCCGGAATACATTGGAATCTCGGAGATACCTAGCAATCTAATCATTTTCAGAATTCTGCGAGTCTCTGCCATAACCCCCTCATTCATATCCCTCACTTGTATTGATATCTCTGCCATGTATCCCTCTTCGCTCGAAACTCATTGACAGCATGTCTTGTAACACCAGGGCTACTGTCATAAGTTTCCCACGTCAAGATTTCAGAATCAACCCACTTGACCAAGAACTTGCTATATAACTTAGTCTCCTTGTTTTGCTGATCTTCAAATAGAATTTCATATTCCTTCTTTGGCTTTTCTTTTTCACGATCCTTAGTGTTGCGTTGCCAGTAGTCCTTCACAGCTCTCGCATCAACAATTTGGATGTTAACCCAGCTGGGTTCTATTCCGGAACCCCAATGAACAAGACACTGTGGACCAGTTTCTTGGTCCTCAATGATGTAAATGGTCGAGAATGAAAATTCGTTATTTTTGGAGAACGCAACCATGTACAGAGGTGTGCCGTCTGCTTTTAGATCTTTGCGCATGAGTCCCTTGTAACTACTTAAAGTCGCTAAAGCTTTTGCTTTTCCCTTGTTGACAGCTGCATTTATATTCTTACTCGAGCTTGCAGTAGCGTTTTGATGTTTTCGGCCAGGCGCATGTTTCTTAATTGAAGGATCTTCTTTTTCTTCTTCTTCTTCTTCTTCTTCTAATCATCAAGTCAGTATTTGTGAACTTCCAAGAGATAAAGACAGGAGACAGAACTTGCCATCATCCTGGAGGATGTCATCTCTTGTCGACATATGAGTAACAGCCTCTTTTGGTATACTTGGCCAAATTAACCACCCGGAGCCCACTCTTTTCTGTCTTGCAAATTTCTCATCTTCGTCTTCATTCTCGTCTCCATCCCACATGTCTAGAGCGCGCAGCCAGTCTGATGCTTTGAAAATGGCACACTTTCTCATCTCCTCACATCTGCCCTCTAACCTGTACATCACTAACTCGGCCTCGCTTGTAATGACCTCGTTTTTCGCAGCCTCGATGTCATCAGTCGCAGCGACATAAATACTGGGAGGATTTCTTCGAGGTCCGTTCGCGGCACCATAATGAAGAGGGAGAAAGCTGCTCGCAGTCTTGCGGCTGAGACTAAGGATATCGTAAGGGCGGAAACCGATTTCCCATGGAGTGATGGACTCCTGCGATTTGGAAGACTTTCCTCCGGGGACTTGATCGTTCGACGGATCGTGGACGATGTAGAGAGATTGTGGAACTTTACTCAGAGGGTGGCGAAGGTCGTTCATAACTGTTTGGTTGGCTCAAATATCCCAAATTTGTGGTCGTGTTATTGCGCAGATGGATGGAGAGTAATTTCGATGATTGCTAGAAGGTAGGACCATGTCGATTTATGTAGAGTTGGAGCTGTGCAGGTAACAATGGAAGAATATTCCTGCAACTATAGCATTGTCTGGTAGAGTCCAGGTCTTCGAAAGTCAAGAAAGAATATATATAGCAAGAACCCTCGATGCTTGTCTCAAGTCAAGCAAAGAAAGAATGAAACTCGAACTTTTCGGGAGAAGTGGCCCATTGATGAAAGATAGAACCGAAGAGTGAGGAAGAAAGTGAATATTCGAAAATTTACGATGATGAAATAGATAGAAATAACGAGTCAAATGATCATAATCATAGGATTTCAAAATAAAAAGATCCAATGCTCATCTTCGGTACTTTCGTGGCTTCTTCGGTCAGATGATTCAAACAATGATATCTTGACTGCGCAAAGACGGAATTGGATTTATTTAGTAGCTAGCTGATTATGACGAGAATAAAAGAAGTAACTGGGATGGTTTCGATGACGAAAGTCTTTCTATTCATATTCAAAGGTAGTAATTCTGGGATAAATGAGTGCCGACATGTTTCCACAACCTAGGGGTGACTATTGATGCAGTGTTTCATCCAAGGCTCATTTTCTCATCCAGTACATGCATAATACTTTTGTGTAAGCTTTTCAAAACCTCAATATATATTAATAAGATCTTGAGTTCTTAGGCTTCTCTACGTAATGTAAATGGTGGCACGTGACGAAATTAAGCTTGACTTCACTATGATCATACCCTGCCGTCACATGTATCAACTTTCATCATTTGAAAGTTGATTCTTCTTCTCCGTCTCACTCTTCATGGTGTTCTTAAATTATGATAGTATGTATCTACATGTTTATTCAGAGCTCTCCAAAACAGTGACACTAGGAAAAGTTGATGAAGAGAAAGCGATCAATCTGACAATCACCAAAACAAGAGCATTTAACCTGAATCTAAAACCTATGTTGGTCAATTAGTTGCAAATCAGATATTTGTATCAAGTTCAGAAGTAATTAAAGTTTTGATATTGACAATTATCTACTCAAAAAATGTTGGGTGTCTTCGAATAGTGCTTGTACAGAAGAGTTAGAAATCCGGGTAGGCTGTCGCTAAGCATTCGGTAAACCTCAATAGTTGAAAAAGGGAGCCAATCAGAAAAACTAGATCTTCTACCATGGCAGACCATAGGAACCAAAGTCGTTAAATCTAGTGCACAGCCCCACAGATTAATTCAAAAATGCTCTTTACCTTTAATTCTTCAATTAACTTGTTGCACTTTAGCTTCTTACATCGATTTCTTCAACCTTTTGCCGTTTACTTTATCTATCAAATCACTTGCTTTCATCCCAAGCCTCAAAGAAAAGATGAATTACATTGAAGAAGTCCAATTCATGCTCTTCTTAATCAAAGAGAACAAAACCATGACCTGGCCCTCTCTTAAAGGTTGGTTAACCTTTCTTTGGTTCCTCAAATACTGCGTCGTCTTCTTCCGCAATGTGTTAATCTTTGAAATTGCTTATTGAGACTAATTGAATTGTAATCATAGCAAAAGAAGATTTCGAATACCAGAATAGATTGTTTGCTGAGGCGCATGGGCTGCAGAACCGTATACGAATCGAGCCTGAGCAGCTGGCAAGGCAACGCCTCAGAATGGCAAAAATAAGGGCGAGGAGGCAAAGAAGACAAAAGTCAAAGAAGGAATAAGTCGTCGCACATAAGGTAAGAGTATAATTTATTGTGTTTCTCAATTGCTCGAAGTCAGCTAACCTCGATCTCAAAAGAAGTACCCACTCACGATCATCTCCTTTCCCAACCCAATACGACTTCTTAATATCCTTCGGCGTCCTCCTCCTCCACCTATCAGCACTGCTGCTGAGGGTTACAATCACATATTTGATAAGCCCCATAGCCAACAATCTTCCTACGGATTCAACAACCAAATCCCGTTGCAATGTTGATTTGCAGGTGTCTGAGCGGGGAGTGATGGAAAGACGAGGAATGATGAGATTGAGAATCAACTTAAGAGGGAAGATATGCTACAAAGAAGCTAAATCAAGCTGGTGGAATAACTCATACTGTGTGAACAATAATTCTCCATTTCATTGGTCTTGTTTCTTCTGGTCTTGTTTCTTCTGGTCTTGTTTCCTCCGGCGGTTTGATTGTATTTTCTTTAGTCATCGCTCTTTAGCATTGGAGTCTGGGGAGTGTTTCTGCCGGAAGAGCTGCTTTCAATGCGGATAGAGGACTTCAATTACACCGTTTTGATAGTCACGAACTTTACAATATGTGCATGAGATAGCCGTGAAATGAGTCTACCGCAATAATGACTCTCTGCTACTTCGCTCTAGTAGCTTTAGACATATGTTATGTATCGCAATAACCTGCTGCCAGTCGCTCACTTTTCGAGTCAAGTAGCAGAGGCTAATGGGTTAATCCGTGGAACAAATTCTAGCGCAGACAATCAGACTACAAGGACAGAGCCGTCTATCCCTTTGAAACCGGAGTAAAACTCTCCACAACACAGTAAGCAAGTAAATTTCAAAAAGAATACAAGTCCTTCAGGCAAACTTGGAGATAAGCGCCAGGATAACGACTCTTCCCAGCATATTCTTCTTATGTCAACAACAATCTTCGAAGTTCTTCCAGCCTCTTGGAAACGGGCCAGCCCACGCAGTCCCTGGCAAATAATTCTTCATTAGAACGTTCTCTTACATTAGCTAGCATGCTCAATTCCCAAACCCTTATATACTGCCGAGAACGCAGATCCTGACTTCGACCGGCATCGCATAAAGAGTTTGAACTAGGGCAGGTAAAGCCATCGAAATCAATACTGAAAGAAAATTTAAGACTGCAGCCACACGAACACACGAAGATAGGTCACTAATTTTGGAGCGTACGTTTAATCTGACTGTCAATAGTATGTGGGATACATATTAATAGCATCTCGGCACCCCTCAATCCAGTCTGTCAAATTTTAGCAAGCTCACTATACCAACGTAGAAGCTTGCCGCAGAAGGATCCGGAGTTCGTCTCCGTCTTAGAAGCACTTGAGGTTCAGAAAAACTTCTCAACGCCCCCTTTAATACGGCGATTCCTCGTACTCATCATTAAAGTAGAAGATACGAACAACTCAAGATGCCAGACATCGAAAACAAAACAATCAAAACAAGACAGTGGCCGAAGCAGTGTTCTTTTCTCTTCCTGTCGATACAAGAATTGTGCTTCGCTCGTCCTTCCTTTCCGTCAGCACATCGCGCTGCCATGAGACTTGCCCACGGTTGGCAATGTAAGCTTATACAGATAGCGGCAGATGAGTAATGAGGTAAAATGCTAGGGGTAACCTATCTTGCGAAGCCTACTAGATTGTTCCTAGAAAAGCGTGATAAAGTGATACAAAGGTCATTGGAAAGTTAGGTAACAAAGCACATTACGAAACTACCAATAGAGTCAAGGAACTAGCCAAACTCCAGCAAACTCGAAGCTTTGAGAGCTTGACATGCCACGCTGGTATCAAACTACACGCTCCACTTGTGCCTTGCTACCTTTCTTGGCATGCTATACACGCGCAGAAAGCCAATGCAGAGGAATGAAAGACCTTGGCAATTGAACAATTGCCGACTGAAGATCAACAAGGGAGGAGAGACGGAAAAGTATCAGTAAAGCTGGCAGAATAGCCTCCATCAAAAAGATACCAAGTATCAGGATAGAGCGTAAAACTATATACGAAGAGGCAAAGGATAACCTGTGCAAGGAATATAATCGACAGTCATATATGACCGGGAGTTGTCCGTAAACGTAGACATAGTGATTATCAAAAGCATTTAGTATTCTAGCTGTGTTATGATGAGCAGCAGAGTAGGAAATTAGTCGCAGTACTGTAAAAATGATGAAGTAACCCTATCTCTAGTCCATAAAGACTTGATAAGCCGTATACATTTAGTTATTGGGCCTTCAGACATCGCTTTTAACGGGGTGTCGTATCCGCTTGCATTGCAGCTGTGGCTATAATCATCAGACCCACGTTCCTTAAAATTGCCTCATGTAGAGTTCATATTGTTCATTAGGAGTCTTGGAAGAAAGTGAGTTATTTAGTTGCAAGCTCCGCGTCATAAGCTCCCTCCACAATGCGTAATTTTTCACTATACATGCAATTAGCTTGTTAGAAACCATTCAGACTAGATCTGACGCGTGGAAATACATAGATAAAGCTTCTGGCTCTAAGAAAAGCAAAATTCCCATTCATTCCAATGATTCTTGAAGACGTTGGACTTATTTAACGTATTCTACCCCGGGTTGTGGCTAATAAGAATTATTTTCTTATCCTAGCTATATTAAGTAATCCTGTTTGGGGGATGGAGACCGATCAATAAAGAACTTCGTCAAGTATTTTATGATGTCTCAGCGCTACTTCCCCTTGTTTCATGTTCAAATAGCCTCATATACGAGTGCCACTGCTCTCCTACCACTATCTGGGTATATTTGTACTGAGACTGGGATGACTAAAGGTCAAATCTTGTCTCTTGTTCTTCTTAGCTGAATCATTTCAGAGTCATATTCTCTTCTTTAAAGTGGAACTAGATAGGGAGGCTTTTCAGTCTTCAAATGACACATTCGACTTTAATCGAGTTCTTTCTAGTCATTGATAAAAGGACGTATATTACTATGAATTCATCTTAGACAATAACAAATAATTGTACTCGATTCTCTCGGATTAGCCGCTATCTGAGTAGTATACTTATAGGTAGTCTATGTGGTAAGAATCGTGTCTGGAAAATTCTCCGTGAGTGCTCAAAAGGGAAGAAACTACTCGATATTAGGTCAAGATAACATAGAAAGTATAATGCTGGTACTCGATTTCATTCCACATCAAGCAGTTTGTGATAGATTTCATGTCATTTATAGTTCAATTCATGCTTAACATTTCGGATATCTCGAATATATACACCACGAGACTGGATCGCATGCTACAAACGATCTAAATTATTTTGCATCAGACCTCAGATAGCATTTGTACTAGTCAAGGGATTATTATACGAGATGTTACAATATGAGATTACTACTGTAAAAAATCAGACTGGTTGGAATTTAAAATTCTTTCGTCTGAGAATTAAAGATTGTAATACTTTCCACATTAATTTTTGGTGACAGTGAGCAAAAAATGCCACATCAGTAGATTCTTTAGTGAAGAAAAGCTCTCGTAATATCTACCTAAGATCTCCAGCCACGATATGCGCCCTCCGACAGAGCTTCAATATCTTTTCTGATGCTATGTCTATGTTGGCGGACGGCGATCATCGCATGTAGAGATATTCACTAGGCGTAGTCATGTTACTCTATCTTCCAGAAGATGAAGATCAAAATGATTTACGCGACTCGGAAAATTCGTAGCAGTATTGCCAGAGTCCTGAGCCATGATGGGTTTTTAAAGCTAGTTACAAGAGTGATATGTATATCCTATGTCTTAATCATAGTGACGTGCATAATTTATGGTATGACAACATCAGTTTGACAGTCTTAGCAATAGGATTATAAATTTGGAATCGACGTCTGCACGTACATTTCCCACTAATGAGATTAGCGTTGTGGCAATCTGAACTGGCCGTCACCCTTAACTCACATGAAAATACAATTGTCTAACATGGTGAAAAGGAAGTCCTATTAACTTTTTTTCATTTAATTTTCTAACTTATGTGGATAGGAGGAGGGGTTTGAAAATGATTGAATTTTAACATGACCATTTCGTCAAGTCATTACATTCACCCGACTTAACTGGTGGGCACAGGGATTCCGAATTGACGAATAAAATTTGACGTGTAACTTGAATAGATGGTCAACTCGTTGCTCACTTAGCGACGAATCTGTGCAATCGATCAACGAAAACATTTCACTGAAGCTAATATCAATTTTCTAGTATGAAACCTCAGCGCTCACATGTAACCTAGCGTTCAAAATCACCTTACCTGCCAAACTCAAGACAGAACAATCCAATAAAAGTATATGTTGAATCTTCCGTGCTTTCCCCAGAAAATATAATTTGGCACTGACCTGCTATGAGGCCGATAGTAGTCCAGCTATTTCTCAAAATCCATTCAAAACCACTATCTACCTGACCCCTCACCATTTCCAGATCCCCTTCTCGCTTGGACACTCATAGACCCACCTACCCCGCCTCCTCGCTTAACCCAAGTGCACCTTTTCCATCTTCGTAACTTTAACTTCATCACCACTCGACCATTTATCAACATCTGCCTCTGATGTTCCAACCTTCACTGAAGTCATAGGTACCAGTCCTCTCGTTGGAGTTTCCATCATTTTTGGCGGCCTGCAAAACATCGTCTCAATAATCGCCTCAAGTAATGGTCGGCAGCGCAGTAAACACGCGCAAATCAGGTATGCAGCAGGTTGTAACTGCAGCCAGAGTAGTTATTCTCCTCCTACATATGTAAGATCTGGCAGGTGTTGTATCCGCAAAAATACCGAGAGGCGGACTGCATAGACTACCAAACCACTGTGCGCCGAGATCGTTAGTGTTTATATCTAACAGAGGGGATTTAAGGAACTTACAATCCTCCAATAATGAATTCTAAGGCGAACCCCATCTTGATCCTCGAAGGAACATCGAGTTTCCATACTACCGGCACAGGAACCAAAATTATCACAATATCGGTCACGATACTAGGTACCGTTGCCCAGGTCAGCACAGTCAAATTATCGATACACCGATGAGATTTTTTCGGTCCGGTTTAAATGCATCGGAGATTGGTACGCATTGCAAGATCGCTATTGCTTCGAGAACGATGATGAACGTGTACACGGCATATGTTGCGCATTTTATTGCATAATTCGTTAGTTTAGATATGATAAATAGTCGTTTGTAAAGGAAGAGAATAGCCAGTTTGGGGATACTGAGAGCGAGGACGTTTATGATGTCGATGGCGTAGAGAACCTTAAGTCCGATGACTAGTTTGGTGGGTTGTACCCAGAGGAGATGATGACCCATGTTAGCGAGAAATGCCGCAACTGTGGAGGATGTGAGTAAATTGCATGCTTAGAAATGGTTGCAATGGTACCACGCACCTAGACATGATGCAGCTAGAGATAGATTGAGAAATAATGATACAGTAATAAGATGGTCATCTAACCCCCAGGTTGGCGGAACCTCTGTTAGTAGCCGTAAAAGAGATCGGGCTGTCACGAAAACGATTTGGGGAGAAGATAATATGATGGAGGATAAGACGATAGCCATGCTTGAAGATTCGGGATTCATCCCATCAGCTATCAGCTGTTCTGTAGCGTCTAGAGAGTACATGGCCATGGATTTGTTCTTTGAATTTGTCATCGAAGGAAAGGCAAGACAGAGTTATGTGTGGAATTTGGAGAAGGAAGTGTAAACTATAGAAGATAGAAGCCTAGGTTAATCTTCATGTCACATTCACGAACCTTGTTTCCGGCTGCAGAGCTCGTGCTCACTCGCTGTGGAAGTGATTCATAAACTTGGGAAGATATCATCCAGAAAAATGAAAGCCGACCATCTATTCACCGACTTCTTAGCAAAAGTGCAATTTAAAAACTATAATTTTGCTTTCCCCAGAGCACGTATTTGAAAACGTTTATACTCTCTATCCACACCTGCAATGAAGTGCTGGAAAGGAATGGACTCTTCATTCCACGTTAACATCGGTGTAATCTTGTATAAAAACCATGGATAACAAACATCCAATAAATTAAATCGTGTATCGGGTGGTGTTGGCGTATTCTCACGTTCTGCAAACCTAACACCTTGAAATCCTAAAAACACGTTGCAATAATCTTTCTCAAAGATAATGCAATTTAGCTCGAGAATTAGGAAAGAATCCTCGAACATCTCACGGATTGTCAAATTCGTCGTTCATTGCAATAGCGAAATAAAAGAGCTACATGACATTTGACCTTGCGAACTTCCTCATGCGACATGAGACCACAAGAAGAGATTGGAGTATACAAGAATGGTATTCAAATGCTTTGCATCAGGTTCTAAAATATACAAAATAGTGAGTTTGACTCATGAAGTTCGGTTATGCTCCATCCTGCCGAGCATCGATTCGTGGGAGGTGAAAATATACCAGAATTATATGCATCCCATGAAACCGCTTTTTGGCCACACATCCGTACAATAAAAGAAGTTAATACGGATAGACCGGAAGCTTGATGTTGGAACTTTTGCCTACTTGAATGCATGCTTGGTTGTGTTGAACCGGCCCCCTTGGCACGTGCCGTAACGGTATATCAGCACCTTCCCATACCCTGGACTAGTTTGCATTAAGGAGTTCACAATAGACGAGGTCGGTTCGTGTGAGACGGCGAGGAATAGCACCTGATTTTGTAGATAGTATGAATCTGGAATTTATTCGCGCTTCTCGGGTATCTCGAATTCGTTCCTGCTCACGTAGCTCCAGCGGGCCGAGCGATTCCAGTTAAATTAACGACTCCTCCACTTGTATATCCACCGCTATCACCAGTCACCCAGCCCGGTACTTCATTACCATGTCCATCTTTCTCAGCTCTATCTTTGATAACTTCCCAAACTGGTGGGAACCCTGCATTCAATGGCCCACCCCTCTGTTTTGCCCCTAAAATCGCAAACTTGCCTTGTATATGACTAATAAACCCCCTTAATAGTCCTTGTTGTACTAAACTTGCAACAATTGCTTCGACATCCAAAATTTCTGGCATTTTGGCTCCCCAGATTACCCCATCATTTGGCGAGATTTTCACCACGCCTGGAGGCTTCACCAAGTCTTGTGCTGTGATAAACATTGTATTTGTGTGTGTGCGACCCGACTGCATAAACGCGGCAGAATCTGCAGGCCTCTGCCAGCCTTCAAGGATCTTCTGGCAATACTGCGCAGCTGTGACTAAATCTGCAAGATTTAGAGTCGGCGCTTTCTTTGAATTGGGGTCGAACGGCCACTGGTATGTCAGACATAAAACGCGTCGTGCAAGTGAACGCCACACATATGTTTCGCAACGATACAATAGTGGCAGAAGAATTCCCTTGTCGAACAGCCATTTTTCATTCCCACCCTCTGGACCTAAGGAACGCTTGAAAGCAGCCAAATTCCCCAATTTGATGGCCTTGACAATTGGTGTAAACCTTTCAAGGACCCCAGCAGCTTCGGGACGCGACATAAAAGGCCGAGATGGAAATCGACCGAGTATCATGTTTGATGATATCAAATAGATTAGAATCAGACGTCGCTGGTTGATGCACTGTGCATGACACTGGTCGTAAGCAGCTTGAAGACTGCACTGCGCGAGGTAGAAGTGGGTATTCGAGAAGAAGTATCGGCCAAGATAATAAAGATATGTTACCCTTTGACTTGCGGGATAAAGCTCCAATGGTGGAGAGTGTTGGGTAATATTCGTGATGAGTTGATTCGCCAATCGCGTTTTCCGGCACTACTTGACCATTCAGCATTATTCCATGGATCGATTGAAGGCCACCATACTTGAAAGAAAAGTTTCAAAGCCAGATTTGCGAATGAGTATATTCCAACTTTCTTTCCCTCTGGCTTTCCGTCTGACCCAACCCCATTCCTATTCGTAGTTCTTTCCGTCAAACAAACTGTAAAAGCACGCTGTATTGTTTCTGCAGTTCCTTCTACTAAAGTCTTTCGCGTCTCTCCAGCATCGACATCGGCAATTCTTCGCAGTCTTCTGGTGAGATCCGGTCTCTTGTCGAGTGTCATTGCAAGTTTCGCGAGAGCAGTAGATAATTGAATGGCCGTCGGGAGTATCACTATCCCATATGTCGGATTGGATAAAGCTGCAAGACAAGTACTATTCGCATCCCATTAGTATTTGGCTGAAGATAAGAGAGCTCATTTACCTTGCTAAAACGGTGAGCTGTGAGTGCGTTTCCAACAAATCCTCGAAATTGACATCCCTCCAAAACTCCAGGTAGTCCTTCATGAAAGCCAAAAAGCCCGGCCAAACGTTACCATCCTCATAACTTGCGTTGGGGTCGTCCGGCAGGAGTTTCGCGATATGGCGCTCGAGTGCAGTGCTGTTTTGGAATGCCGCTTTCAATTCTCGACCAAGCTGAAAATAATGATCGGGAAGAGGAGGTTCGACTCGAAGCCATAACTGTAAGCTTATTCCATCCTTTGCTCTGAGAAATTTCAGGATAGACTCGAGGAACTCTTCGAGGATAGCCATGACTTGAGAATCCGATATCACGGATAGAGGTAATGAGCGGTGATTAGGATATGTGTCGCGCAAATTTGCCGGCTATAGCATTTACACCGACTTCGTATTCATTTCGAATCAACCGGCAATCCTAAACAATTACGGGAGGTTTAAATGATATATAATTGAAGCAATTATCATCGATCATTGATGTTTTGATACAGTCTTAGCTCAAGGCTGTGATGAGCTGTAGCCAACCGTAGATCACAATGCTAGTCTTGCATAAACTAGCGGCCGCGTAACTAGATCAGCCTTGTGTAAAGTGGCGGTGCGTTGTGGCTCTTTTCCTTCCATTAGGTATATCTTCAGACATTAATCACACACATCAACCAAAATCATGATCATTGATACACCGTCGGAAATGTCTGAATATTCATATTCATTCGGATATTTCAAGGAACTTCAAGAAATCATATCAACAAACCTGAAATGACCACTTCTGCTGAAGTAGGACAATGCTACTCACATCAAACAATACATCGTTGGACGTCCAACGAACAGTGCTTAGATCTTCTGTATATACTGCATCAACTCTTCTCGATGTCTTACCACGAACGAATACTAAGCATTACACAATGTTCATGTGGGAAGGAAACATGTGGTACGCGGTCACCTCGTGTATTCACCAATAGTATGCATCTTGCTCCAGGGTCGTAGTACGACTAGGTAGCAGATATACATTGTCCAGAAGAACAGATCAATTGTTTTCAAGTATATCATACAAGATGCACGGTGTGCATGCTATGGCGCGCCCTTCGTTCAACTGGCATGCCTATCTTCCAAAGATTTTCTTTTTCATTTGTGATTATAATTTAGTATTAAGCAAGTTGGATCACTGGGTAGCTTATCCTTTCGAAAGTCACCAAAGCAAATATCATCGTGGTTTGAACGTTTTTTTCACAAGCACCTATCTATTTTCCAAAGGTGAAAAGGCATCCTTTCCGGTCCACTTTGTTCTTTCCCTATTATTACACTCAGCCTACCATGCAAGCAGGATCTGCTCTCATGAGACTCTCACTCGAGATGCGAGTAATGACTTGGATATTCTGACTTGGTGGAAGAACATCCAATATGGTGCCTCGCAGCAATTTCCATAATACATATATCGCTCGCGATACTCACATGTGTGTGAGTGACATATGTGCAGACTTAAGTGTCCCAAATTTCGACGCCAGTTGTCTTTTTTTTTCCAGAAGATCTGGCTTGCAAAAGGGAAGAATTCAAGACTGCGGTTTTGAGACCGTATGGCCATGGATTGCTATACCTTTTAATGACTTGTTGTCAAATGTACAAGCATCATATCGCTTGTATTGATCAGCGATAATTCTCACAGTTATGTTGAATCTATTGAGATGTCATATACTCACAATCTGTTTTGGGTGGAGCAGAATGATCAGATGGATTTATCTCTTGTATTGAAACAAATATTTAACAGTATTGCTGCAATACGCGTGGAACGGTTGTCTCGAAAGTATCGCACACCTCTGCCTATATCGGCCAACGGAACATATTACCATCGCTACTATATGCAATGGGTAGATACATGGAATGTAATATCTACCATGAGGAATCTCGAATACTTGTATGTTGAGCTACGTTTATTGCTCGCAACTGAAGGTTAGAATGAGGTCGATGAGGCAATATTTTTGGAACCAATTACAAAGATCACTATGCCCAAGAAACTTTTATTCACTTTCCTCTCTTCTCTGAGCGAAGGTCTTCCGCCATGTGGCACAGGCTACCCTGCCAGCTTCTCTACGGTAGGTTAAAGTACATTTCAAATTCAAAAATAGTGATCCGATTCAGGGCGCGGAATCTATGCGTCGAGCATCGGGTTTACAAATTTGATTTAAGAATTCGGCGTTGTAATGTTCAGAAGACAAACGCAGGCATGGGGCCTCCAATGTTCGAAATTGCGATGCAACGGTTTCATAGTTCAGATCCAGGGAGAAATCAGCTTTCAATGTCTTGAGATTTCTTGATAAGACAGAAGCCAATCGATTGATTGGGCTAAGCCCTAAGTATTTAGGAGGAATTCAGATGCCCCGCTATCAGACCTGATCTCTAATCAATGAACTAATCATGACCCGTGCTTCCAAACATCCGACAGAAACTCTTCAGCGCATGTGAATCGAAAGTTTGGCAACAACTCATTCCACTCGTTGGATGCGTCCCAACCACCACGTTCAAGTGCTAAAATGAACGCCGAAAAGTAGCTCTGTGAAAAGGCATCTCTATGATCCTCCGGAACCGCCGGGTGAGCGATGACAGAGAACCGGGAAGATGTAAACATCCCTTTTTCTAAGTCACTCTTTTGTACTGATTCTACGATGAAACTTTGTCCTACAGAGAATAGCGTTAGTGAAAAATTCGTAGGCACAGTTAGCTAATGAGACGAACCTCTGGTTTTCTCACAGAGCCCAATGAAGTCTAAAACAGACACTTGATTGGCACGAACTCCGCTGACTTCTGGCCATGCGTTTTGATAGTCCACTGCCTTACTGACGACTCTTGCCAAGTCTTGCACGGAGGTCAAAGTGATTTGGGCCTTTGTATCCTTATGGATGATAGCTTTGCAGTTCTTAACGTCTATCGGCATTGGAAAGATATGCATGAATTTTGCTGAGGGATGCAGGTAAGTGAAATAATTCAAGAACAATCCACACTGAAATAAAGTGAACACCAAAACCTATTCCTAGGTTAGCATTGTGCATGGTGTATCTAGAACAACGAACCTTTTTCTCTTTATTGATTTCTCGGAGACAATCATATACTCGATCTTTTCCTTCATATGCAGGAATTCCGCAATGACTTCTAGCAGCCCACTCGCTTGGGCAAAACGACGAACGCCAGCTTCAATGCATGCATCAATGAGGGTCTTCTGAGCTCGATTATCTGGATCATTGATGGTAACGATGAATGATAGAACAGTATCAACTCCTTCGAGCGCATCGACAAGTGCTTTCTTATCTAGATAATCTACGATGTCTACTGTGACTCCTTGGGTAGTCAAGTCAGGAACATCCTGGTCTTATATCAGTAGCTGATTGATACTAAATTTGATCTGCTGGACTCGCTTGCTTACTTTTCGGGAAAATACTTTGATCTCATGTTTACCCTCCGCTAGGAGTGCCTCTAAAACTTCCCGTCCAACATCTAATGACGCATCAGCTCTTAACTTTCAAATCTTTTAGATATGAGGATACCGCCCCGTATCCTTAAAAGACCACAGAAATCCGATATCCTTATAAAGAGATTTTTCTGTAATTGAAATTATGTGTTATGTCATAGGATGCAAATATCTAGCCGGATTTTGATAGAGCAAGTATATAGCCGACATCTACGGAATATGATTCGCTTACAGAGGCTTGAATTATGGAACCAAAACAACTTTTACTTATGTAATCATCCCAATCGTCATACCATGTCCATTGATCATCGCCTGGTCTTCTTACTTTGGGTAGATTCAAATGTGATGGTAGCAATCCACTACCCCGCAATCTTTCCCCGAGTCATCCAATTACCACCACAAACAAGCTTCACTTTTGTAATCAATAAGTCCAGCAAACTCGCACCAAGCTATCTCAAACTCAGTTCTAGCTTTTCACGATTCTACTCAATAAAATTCTTTTGGAAGGCATCCACTTTGTGAATTTTTCAATCATATACGCTGATCGGCTATTCTCAAGTTCGATTCAATCGGATACAGTTAAGAACGAGTCAATTAAGATTGTAAGGTATCTCTTTGTTGACTCGTATCAATCCTATTCTGAGTGAACATGTGGGCAAGAATACCGATGATATCCACCGTAAATGCTAGACGTCACTAGTAGCAAAGTGGGATGATTCATGAATTCTATATAGTCTCCTGCTTTCACCCACGTACTAATATCCTCAGTCTCTGCTCAAATCTTATATCCAATACTATAATGGTGTATATCAATTCTTTCTCTGGTATTGTGGCAACACTTGTGCTCTCCATCCAAGCTGTCAGCTCGAGACCACATTGGCAGTCGATTTCAGATGTAGAATTGGGCATTTCCACCACGAGTGGCAGTCGTAAGTGTTCATCAAGAATTGTTTCAAGACAGAATTAACACATCCTAGTTAAAGGCATTATCAACGGAACTACACCTAATGTACGTCAATTTCTAGGTGTACCCTTCGCCCAGCCTCCCACCGGCAACTTGCGCTGGATGCCACCGAATGCACTCCCATCCAACCAGTCGTCTGCAATTGTTGATGCAACGAAATTTTCCCTGAATTGTCCACAATACGAAAGTGCAATTCCCACCATCTATAGCACCTACGTCAGAGAATTCTTCATTTCGGGACCAAGCAGCGAAGACTGTCTTACTTTGAGTATCTGGGCCCCGCTTCAGTCTCACCCAGAAGATAAGCTACCTGTTGTGATATACCTTTATGGTGGTGGACTTCAAACTGGAGGGTCTTCAGTACCCTATCAAAATCCTGCGAAATGGATTGAAAGAACACAATCTCATATCGTGGTTAGTATTCAATATCGGTTGAATATCTTTGGATTTCCAAATGCACCTGGTCTTGAATCTCAAAATCTAGGTTATCTTGATCAGCGGGCGGGAGTGGAATGGATTCACGAGAATATCGCTGCGTTTGGTGGCAATCCTGAACAAATGGTTTTATGGGGACAATCGGCTGGAGCAATATCAACTGATGCATACAACTTTGCTTATCCGGATGATCCAATTGTCAAAGGATTTATATGTGATTCCGGCATTCAGCTTTCAGCCACGTCAATAGATGATCCTACCTACTCGAATTTCACGTTTGTGGCTTCTCAGTTTAATTGTACGGGTTCGGAACTACTCCCATGCATGCGCAAGATTCCAGTCGACGATATCGAAGATTTTCTGAAGTCTTACAATGACGCTCTTGCCACCCCTGCTTTATCATTCAACGCTGTGCTAGACGACGAGATTGTCTTCTCAAATTACACGCAGCGATTCATAAACAACCAACTTTCTCCTCTTCCCGTAATTTATGGATTTACTGATAATGATACTATGTCCCTCGACGCATTTCCAGCCAATCCGTTAACCGAATCAGCTCATCGCACTCTAGCTTCTATTACCCAAATTCCTCGCTTTATCTGTCCCAACTCGGCGGCATCATACTACCGCACCCAGCTCGGTCTTAAAACCTATCGTTTTCAATACCGAGGAAATTTCTCTAACGTTTCACCATTACCATGGGCAGGCGCATATCATTCTAGCGAGCTTCCTATGATTTTTGGAACCTCGGAGGACTTCAGGGGCAAGAACACGGAGTTGGAGTGGGCAACGAGTAGAGCGATGCAGGATGCTTGGTTAGCATTTGCAAGAAAACCTGATGGAGGATTGGAGGAATTAGGATGGGGGAATAGTAGTGGACAGATGGTGCAGGTTTTTGGAGGGAGAAGTACGTATGATGATACCGGGGATAATGTTGCGAAACAGTTTATAAGTCTGGAGGAATTAGCGGAGAGTTGTAGTGTCAAGTAAATACCGGGAAAAGGTGATAAATGTTGAATGGAAGATGGATTACACATGGTCGAATAGAGATTCATACTGAAAATTCGGGACATTTGGGTAGATGGGAAACACACAAATGCCCCTTGATTATACTATATACGGATAAGTATTGTACTCTTAGAATGCCATCATTCTCTTGATATATCGACAATTTGCTTGGGGACGCTGATTGCCCTCACATGGCTGAGTCATAATGTGACCAATTAAATAGTCGAAGACCCATGAAACGGAATCTCCCCGGAATATTCAACCGTTGGTTGAATAAGAAACTTACTAATCTAGTCAGAATGTCAGCTCGTCATTTCATCGACTACTATATCATACACAACGAATTTGATCATACTCTGTTCTTTCCGAACCCACCCCTCCCTTATAGTACGCTCTTAAATTTGTTAAGATGGATGGAAAAAATTGCGAGATGGCAAAAGATAGTCTATCAAGATCGCCTTCATTAGACTCAGGCAGCAGAATTAAAGAAGATTCGACCAGTCGAACTGAGACAGAGGAAGGATTTAATATACTTGGTCCGAAGACTGAAGGCACAGAAACCGATGGATCAAGCCCTTATCAGGATCATTCTTTTGATCACGTTCTGGATGGGCTACCTTGGACTAATACCATGCCGCCACCATCAAAGCTGTGTGCTATTTGTCACAATATGGTTGATGAATTGAGACGCGGTGATTGGTTTGAACAATCAAAAAAGCCTAAATTCGGTGTTGATATAGGAATATGTCATGTACGGAACCCACTAAGCCTAAAAAAGTCGGCGCAAAATGGTTGCTCTGTTTGTGCCACATTCAATTGCACAGATGATGAAGAGAAGCGTGACGCAGAAATTTCAGCATACATTAATAAGTGGAGGGTCGAATTCGAAGTCCCGTTAGAGCCTTCGCGAGTGTGGCTGGAAGCTCATTCTGGTAGAGAAAATTCGTGGCAGGTTACCTTGGTCTTTCAAATGGATTTTCAATGGCATAATCAAGGGCCTGAAATTACATTCGGGGCGTTTTTAAGACCGCTTGAAATATGTGAGATGATTATTAGGACATAATCAAGTACCTTTCCATTACATAGTAGTGCAGTAAGAACCTATCAAGACTATAGCAGTTATAGTTACTGTTGTGGGTCTTGATTTGTCTACTTTAAAGTCTAGTGACGTGGCATAGTGCTTGAATTAACGTTCTAGATGGTAGTTTACTAAGGAGAGATTCTATGGATATGTATATTATAATGTGTATCTTTGGGTGCTTGAAGACGATTTGAACTAATTCAGATTTCCATAGATAGTGAAGTTTTTGAAAACCTCGATGCGATTTCGGATACGAGACAATCAGTTCCTCTAATTAAAGAATGGTTAAGTGCATGTCAGAGACTGCATCCAGAGTGTAAAGTTCAGAGGTCAAAGTTCATACCAACAAGGCTTCTAGATCTTCAAGGACAACATCTAAAACTTTCTTTGGGGGGTCTAATCGAGGGAGATGATCTTTAATATGCTACTTTAAGTCACTGTTGGGGGACCCCAGAGATGAAATATCCGAAATTAACAAAATCAACCTTAAGAAGTTACCTCTCGGATTTAAAAATGGAACAGCTCCCAAAGACCTTTTGTGATGCTATTAGGCTTTGTATAGAGTTAAACGTTAGTTATATTTAGATTGACTCACTCTGTATCATACAAGATGATGAAGAAGACTGGATGAGAGAGTCTGTCACTATGGCCAATATCTATGGTAGCTGCTTGCTGAACATTGCAGCATCTAGTGCCATTGATGGCAGCCAAGGATTTTGTTAGTAGAAGAGATGCCCTTAGGTGTCGAATCCCTCTAAGATTGGATGGAGATATCAATGCGTTGTATCATTGTACACCAATAACGAAGCATCCTTTAGATGCTCACAGGGTTTGCCCGTTAGAAAGTCGAGGCTAGACCTTACAAGAGCGCCTTCTCTCGCCACGAACTGTGCACTTTACAAGAGAGGAGGTATTCTTGGAGTGCTATACCAAGTTTTTTTTCGGAAGGTTCCCCTTCCTGCTCCAATGGAGAAGAAAGTCTGAGAAAACATCAGCTTTCAATTCGGAGCTGGAGCAAGATTGTTACGAATTACTCAGGCCGCCATTTAACTTACGCAAAGGCTAGACTGGTTGCACTGGCCGGTCTTGCGGAGAGAATTAAGCAACAGACGAAAGATGAATACTTTGCGGGCATGTGGTATAACAATTTACTGGTGCAGCTATGCTGGTTTGTCGTTGGAGATGACGTAGACCAAATAATCTCACCTCAACGAGCTCCAACATGGTCTTGGGCATCTGTACCATCGCAGGTCACAACCCCATCGCGGCTTGAAACTGAAAAATTTGCGTTATGCCAAACTTTGAAAGTCGAGAAATCGGCGTCTAGACATCAATCCAGCGATATGCCAGATGGAGTACTCTGGTTATCATGCCCTCCACTTCTGATTTTCCAGATTATTCAACCAAGAACCATGATCATGGGCAGCAACGCCATCTCCCATGTTTGGTTTAAAATTGACTGTGTAGAAGACGCTGTGCACGTCAATATCTACAGCTTGCGGGTTTTCGGTGGCCACGGCTTAATATTGAGAAATATCAAAGATTCCCAAGGTGTTTATAGAAGAATAGGCTATGTGAAATTCTACAGATATGATCTATTAAGTTTTAACGCAAAAAGTTATGCAGAAGACAGTGCCTATGTTCCGAGGGGGAAACATCGTTGTAATGAACATGTCATAAGATTAGTGTAATTATCAACCAAAAACTTGATGATTATTAAGGAGAAAGGTCGACTGGATCTAGAAAGCAGCGGCATGTTACTGAAATACAGGACCAGCTACGGAGACATGATATGTCACAGGGAACCGGATTGGACAAGTCGAAATTGACAAATGAGGATATAATTCATATAGAACAGACCTCGATAGTGTTGACATTTATCTTCCTGATAGTATTTTCTGGGGATCGGTTACTTCAGGAAGTCATCTCGTGACTAATAGTTTACTATCATTCCAGGCAAATTTCAAGACAAAATTATGACATGTGATGATTTTTGGTTAAAGTTGAAAGCAGGCAGGTGTTCATGAAGAAAATCTTCTTGATTTATAAGAAGTGTGTGTGTGGACCGATACACAATATAAGTGGAAAGTTTCCGAATCGGGACGAAGGCCCCCTTTACCGCAGGAATGTAGAACCTCGATACATATCCCAGGCGAATTATATCAGAGAACATCTCATCCTTACCACTTACGAAGAATTACCGGCTATAGGAATCAAAATAGCAAAATGATATGACACTGGAATCTTCAACATACGATTAAGCGGACCCCTTATTGTAGTATCTCTTCAGATTACCCTCGCACGAAGAATAAGTATATAACATTAGCAAAATAAATTCTCGCAATTTCTCCTCCATCAATAGCAATACATGACACTAAAGCACAAGAATCCAACAAGGTCTGTAGTGTCTTAAAGTCGAATTGCGACATGTCAAGCAAACACCAGAACATACAACTCGCCCCGCCGTTCCGAAATGCCGGCTGAAGATGAAACCCGCACAATAATGACCGTCTTGGCAACAACCTCAACGGCATTTCTATATTAGAATTACATTAAAACATCCCACTTAATCTATTATCCCCGGATTTAGGAGAATTCGCACCAATTATTTCAAGGCATTCACATTGAATGTTGAATTTAGCCCCCACTACCCCGGATTTTCATCAATATATCAGAATTTGACAGTGTTTCTTCGACGATCACAAGATTCAATTGATACTACCACACTAGAAGCCAAGATCTCTTCATCACTCCTACCTGATTAACCCTATATATAAATCTGATATATAATTCCCTCAAACTCCCTCATCCGCTCATTTCCTCTCCAACTCCCTCATCGATTCCCAACCTTCCAACTACCCTCCCTTACTCTACATTATCATGCATCTCCTCTCTACTATTTTCCCCGTTCTTTCCCTTATCCCCGCCGTTCTCTCTCATGGCTACGTCTCCGGAATTGTAGCAAACGGTGTCTACACTGCCGGCTGGCAAATCTCCTACTGGTACGACATTGTGAACAAGGTTCCCTATCCACAAACTCCTGGATGGTACGAGGAGGCATTGGATATTGGATTTGTTGCGCCTGATCAGTATTCGTATGTTTCCTCTCTCTCACTCTTCACTTGCTCGTTCCGATTTTGTTAAAGGGAAAGACAAGGGCTAATTTGAACACGATGAAGGACTTCCGATATAATATGCCATAAAAACGCAGTAAATGCAAACGTATCCGCCACTGTTGCTGCAGGAGGAACAGTACAATTTCAATGGACTACTTGGCCGCATAATATTGGGCCAGTGTTGACATATGTGGCTAATTGTGGGGGAAGTTGCTCTACTGTATGTTACTTTTCTTTCTCATTTCGTTTTTTGCTCAAGATATCATGTTCTGTATGAACTAGCCAGTGTTTATGATCGAACATGATAGCAAAAAAGCAGATGACTGATGAATAGTAGGTCAATAAAGCCAATCTCAAATGGGTGAAAATCGATCAATCAGGTATCAATTTCAACACACAAGTCTGGGCCACAGGAGCTTTGATGGCGAACAACAATTCCTGGACGACCACTGTACCAAAGACACTTGCTGCTGGTATGTGAACTTACTCTCTTCTCTACACCCTCCTTCCCCACTTCTCTTATTTTCCCTCCAACTAACACCCCTACAGGCCACTACGTATTCCGCCACGAAATCATCGCACTCCACGGGGCCACAACAGCCAATGGTGCACAAAACTATCCCTTCTGCGTTAACATCGATGTAACGGGCTCCGGCACAGCCAGCCCTGCGGGTGTGGCCGCGACAAGCTTTTATAAGCCGACTGATCCGGGAATTTTGTTTAATCCTTATGTAACGTTGAGCAGTTATACCATCCCAGGACCGGCTTTGTGGACTGGTTAAGCTATGAGGGACGGATATGAATTATGGAAATGGGGAGAAGAGTATGGATTTTGAATGAGATGATGCATGGGGGAAGTCATGGGGGTTTGATCAGGGGATTGTGGGAAAATTGAGAGGTGAATTATGACTGTTAGTTCGTTGAACGGGACTGAATTGGATGTTTGTGTTTGTAAATAGTTTGACTATCCAATTGGACTTGTACATACGCGAGTAAATCATGTTTAATATTATGAGACATGCTACTAAGGACTTCTTATTTTATCCGCAAAAATGGATCTTTCCAAGATCAAAACTGTTTCGCGAAGTTGCAATTGCATGTGTATAGAAATAATCAAAACCTGATATCCTTAATGTAAGAGGTCTTCTGCTAGCTGCCAGGGTTATTGCAAAGTACAATTTAAGGCTCTAACGCATCTTCGTATAACAAACTGAGCAAGCGATTCATGAGTTATGTCCCAAAATCATTGGTTAGTACTGAATTTCATGCATATCTCAATATACAGTCTTATACATACCAACCCCGGTATATCATTGTATAATCGGATGAAAATTATGTCGACCTCAGAATTTCAAATATTCTAGAGAATCACCTGGCAATGATTTTTTGGGTCATTGAATCCTATTCTAATTGTTGAAAGAATGTAAGATATTGAACAATATAAGATAATCTACGCCTAATCAGTTCAGAATGACATCCAAAATAATTCTGTTAACATGGGATATCATACTAAAATTTGACATGAGCAACTCTATGCTTAATAACCAAACTTATCACTCTTTTCATACCATCCAGCATTCTAGTTTCTCCCGAGCCGCGATTTTCAACCTTCCAAACCCACGTAGGAGTACTAGGTGTCGTGCCACTGATTTCCTCCTCTCTCATCCGTATACCCTGTACAAACTCCCCATTCTCCCCAGTGATCATTTTGTTCAACAGGGATATCCATTTATCCTGTTTTTGGACAAAAGATGAAGTGAAAAATTTGCCATACTCGCATTCGACCTTCAAACTGATCAATCTTTCGAATTTCGGCAATGAGTGTGTGAGAAACGTTTCGAATCCGCCATGTTCGTAGGAGACCATCTTGTGAAGTGTTAGATGACGGAGAGAAGAATAAAGAAAACACGTCTGGCTCGGACTTGGTGATAATGGGGTGAAGGTGCAACTGAGAGTTGTATTAGTCGCTGATTCTGTGGTAATAATGCAAATCGACAATATGTGGCTTTCAGTGTTTGTAAAACAATTCAACAATCCCAGAGTATTCAAATATCCAAAGCGATGAATATTCAACAGATTTCAAAAACTGAAAGTTTTTGATTGTCGACCAGATTATCGAAGGAAGATCATGGGAAAACTCACGGTATGATCAAAAGTAATTTTCGAAACATCCCACATACTTCTGGATCCGCAAACTTAAGAGTTTTTACAATGTTATATGCGAATTGATTGATAGAATTGAAAGTAGTCTTCGCTTCAATATACAGATGCTGTGCGCCGTATATCTTTAGGGCTCTGACAAAGACAGGGGTCTTAGATGCGGGTTTCTTTTTCTTCTCAAGAGGTCTGAGAAGAGTATATTCATATATCATTTCTCTAATTTCAACAGGAAGGGCATTAAATTTGAATTGTGTTTTCCGCGTTTTTTCTGTGATATGAATTCGCGAGGTCGGGATAGATTCGATCTCTTGATGATTTTGAAGAGTCAACAGTTCCGACGTCCATGCCTTTTTAGTCCAAAGATTGTTAAATTTGGACATTTCATTGAGGTGACCGAATCGATTGCGAGCTTCGACAGGACAGCGAGTGATTTGGACACGGGACTGATGAGCTTCGTTCTCAGTTGGACTATCATCGTCGTCCAAGAATCTTGTGTGTGTGGAATACACACCCGTTTGGTGAAGTTGGGTGACAACATTGCCCGGAGAATTTTCAATGGCGCCAAATGTGTGAAGAGATGAGATAGCTGGTAGGAGATGTGTCGTTTCGACGCTGTTTGAAGAGTTAAGGTTCATGGTTTTTGGCGTTTTGTGGTTGGAAATATCACATAGTGCCGCCATTATTGAAGGGCTCTGGGCTGTCTGAGATGACCTATTTTTGTGTAGGGTAATTCGCGAAGATATCAAATTCTTCTAGATTTGATCTGAAAAGCGTCGATTAAATTCTGAGGTAAGAAGAGGGGGACTTTAGGTGTATGGAATGTGGGAATTTGATTGTCCTTGTAGATGAAAGAATTTATATACACTCGACTTTTCGAAAATTAATGCTCATTTGTAGAAGAAGGTTAAAAAATTGAAGAAGTTTAGAAAATTTAAGAAATTCTGTGTGAAATGACAGCATCTTTACCTTGTAGTTCATCAGTCCAAGGAGCTAACATAGCCGGACAATACTAGCTTCCAAGCCTAGTCGTCCTAGATCGTTTCAATCCCAGCTTTTTCGCGACATTAAGGTTTGGTATTTTGCCGAAGATGAAGCGTGAATCGCTACAATGCAGACTATTAGGAAATTTCCAGGTCAAGAGCTCTCTTTGTCAATCTTCGGGTCACTGATATGTGCCCCAGTTTTGATTTTATCGTGCCAGGTCGGATTACCATCGTCATCAAATTCAGCCCATTCAAAGTACGTGCAACCTTCTTTTCCGGGAACATTTCCCGCGTGGCACATCCAGAAGTATCGGCCTAAACTCTCCTTCTTCCTTTGTACAACTCTCAATACGGTCGATACACCACATTTGCATTTTGGCGTAAATTTAGGATGTAATGAAGCTTTATAATCTCGGTAGGTAATGTTGATTCGTCGGTTCCCAGAAATTGGATGAGGATCAATAGCTTGTGCTGGTGCGATACTATGTTTCCAAGTTTCTTGCATTTCGGCATGCATGATTAACAAAGAGTTGTGTGGCAGGTGAATAGCTATTTGACCTTCGGTGTCTGAAGACTCTTTGCTTTTCTCTTTTGAGTCTGACTCTTGAGTGACTATTTTTCGAACACGAAATTCACGTGCCACACCCAAAGATATCGATCCGATGACAGCTCGTGGTCCAAGGTAAGTGAGCTGATCACTATGATATCCCACACTCTCTGCGCCACCGTTATAGCAGTTGACAAAAGCTGCATTCGGCTTCCATATGTCCGATGATTGGTACTTAAGTTTTTGACCATTAGGATATCGTGTTCTGATTCGGGCTGCGATTTCTGAATTGACAAAATCCTGAACTTTAGGCGAAATTCTTCTCATTTGTGGAGTGAGTTGACGAACATCCTGCAAGTTATTGGTTTAGCAATCCGAGACTTTAAATTTTGAGTACCACTCACCGTTAGTAGATCACCATTATAAATGTACTCAGTCTTTTGAGCCCTTTGCTCTGCCAAACTCTCAACATAGAAGCAAGCCGTATGGGGGCTCGTAACCACATTATCAAACAGTTTGAAGGTCATCCTTTCAAAAGTTGGTGCTTCGTTTAACAATTCCTCAAGTAGCGTATTGGCCTCTTCTACCGGTAAGAAGTTATGTATGATAGAACAAGGAGTGTGAGCTGCAACATCTTCAGGGGAATATAAATGAAGAGTTTTGCCTTTCCTAGACAAAGACTTGACTCGCTTTGTGGAGTTCTCACTCGAGATGAATGTAGTAAGAGAACTTTGATATCCTACCGTGGCTGATGGCTTTTTGAGTATCAGCAAAGAGGAAGTATCCGAACTAGACATAGAAATCGAGGCCTTCTCAACATCACCATCATGTTCGAGTAACATTTCAAGAAGAACTTGCTGCTCGACTTCAGGGTGCAGAGATGATAATAGCGCCAGCTTGAAATCCGTTGATTCATCATCAGGAACACTGAAATCTTCAATGAGGTCGATTATGTTTGACTTTAGTGGTGACTGGGAAGAGACAGATAATTTTCGCTTTTTCCTTGATATAAAGGCATCCATAATAGCGACGATTTGTTCTCCAAGGTACAGTGTATGTTTGATTGAAATTGAGGTTCACTGCTAGTTCTCTTTGGCTAACGGTGTACCAGAATTGAAGGAAAACTATTTCACTGCAACTTGTCAATAGGACTGGAGTGCAAGATTGCCAGGGTTTGTGAACGCTCGTAGATGCTAGCAAAGACAATAGCATGAATTCTGCATATATAAAGTTAGCGTTCCCCTACGGCCGTGGTTCATAAACTCAAAGCTTCAGCATTGCAAGAGTCACGTGTATGATTACTCAGCCGAATAACTCCTCGGCATAAATTCGTGGTGGGGTTTCCCTTGCCTACATTTCCAGCTATTAATTACTTACAGCAATACATACAATCGCAACGTCGAGGTTCGGCGACAACCCCCCTCCCCCCCTTCGTAATAATGATGGAGTTTATTACTCGAGGCTTTAAGGGCTCTGCAGTCAAATACTCTCCCTTCTTCGATAATCGAATTTGTGTGACTGCTTCTGCCAATTATGGGCTGGTAGGGAATGGGAGACTTTATAGCTTGATGTTGACTCCGCAAGGTATTCAAGTACAGAAAACGTAGGTAATATTCGGAGGTTGACTTAGATTCTACCATTTTTGTAATTCTCATAGCTTCTGCTAACCATCATTCTTTCTCATGATATAGTTTCGATACTCAAGATTCCATTTACGATTTAGCATGGTCCGAATCAAACGAAAATCAAGTCGCTATCGCATGTGGTGATGGAAGCGTCAAATTATTCGATACCGCAATTCAAGAATCATTTCCCGTCGCAAACTTTCATGAGCATGGCCGCGAAGTCTTTGCTGTTCATTGGAATTTGGTCTCGAAAGATACATTCGTTTCGAGCTCTTGGGATGGTACAATCAAATTGGTACGAGGATCTTCTGGGCTCGAGTTCAATTGTCTCATCGACAGTATTGCTAACACTTCTATTATCAGTGGAACCCAAATCGCACAAGCTCGATTCTTACATTACCTACACATTCTTGCACATATAGTGCTGCCTTCTCTCCTCATTCACCGTCGATCATATCATCTGTATCCTCAGATTCGCATCTAAGAATATTCGACCTACGTACCCCTTCCTCGGCTTCCAACCATTTAGTCTCACTTATTCCAATTCATGGTTCCTCACCAAGTGCAGGCTCTCTGGGAGCAGTAGGAAGTAATCGTCAAGTTTCACCTCCAACCGAAGCTCTCACTCATGATTGGAATAAATATCGCGAGGGAGTTATCGCAACGGCTGGTGTCGATCAAGCGATTCGAACTTTCGATCTTCGCAACGTTGGTGGTGGACCTGTTGCCGTTTTGAAAGGACATGAGTATGCTGTTCGAAAATTAGTCTGGAGTCCTCATCTTAGCGATACCCTCTTGAGTGCCAGTTATGACATGTCTTGTCGCATCTGGACTGATGGTACAATGAATGCCACCATGCCTTGTCAAATCGGTCGCATGGATGCCCACACCGAATTCGTACACGGTGTTGATTGGTGTCTTTTTGGGGAAGGTTGGTGCGCCAGCACTGCTTGGGATGAAAGATTACTGGTCTGGGATGTTCGTTCTGTTATGAACGCATAATTCTTGACACAATTCTCTTTCCTTTGCTTCTTCTTCGCCTTTCTTTCTTCTAGTGAAGTTTAATGAGAATTTCCTTTCTTTCTGCATACTTGGAAAATCAAATGTCCCTGGGAGCGATATGATACCACATGAATGGCGTTTTACCTTTTGGTGTGAGGGATATGAAAATGGAAATTTTCATAGATAAGAGTCTTTGATGTAGAATCTACGCGTGGATGTTCCGAATTGTAGAGAAAAATCTTTGGTATTGGGTATCGGGGTATCGGGGTACTTGGAAATTAAGAGAAGAGCGCATCGCGCATAGATAGATATATATACTTATCCTGCGGGAAGGGTTCGAAGTGATGAAATAGTATAGATTAATATAATACAATCCTATATGCAGTTGGTGTATAGACGCAAAAGCGGTTCCTTGATATTCTAAGCGTTTCCAAGTTCGTATCATATAATGTTATTACGCACCCCATTCATCATCCATTTTTAATAAAAATCACATCTAATGTTCATCACAAAATCAAAAGCAAAAATAAAAATAACAGCACATGCATATATATAGTACCAAAGAATTTTCATAAAATGAAGAGTAGAATTATGCCCTCCCCCACCCCCAATCTACCCATCTCCAACTCTCCACCATAAAAATTTCATTTCCTTTTCCCCATCCCATCCCATACCTTCAAAAGCTCTCCTCATTATCCATCCAACTCGTAAGTTATACATGGGTATGTAGGTAGGTATACAAGGGAGCTTTGCGCTTGCTGAATGAATCACAGCTATCGTCGCTCCCGAACAAGAAACGCCTAAGCTCCATTCCCCACCTTTTTGCCCATTTTTGTATCCTTCCTATCTATTTGCTATAATTTTCCAACAAGAATCGAAGAATTGTATGTATCGTACAGGCATAGATTTGAGTGTCGTTTTCCCCCCGAACCCATTTCCCGAATCTTGCATATGGCATATCTCTTTGTGATCTTGTACCAGTCAAAAATCCGAAAAAATGTAGTGATAGAAGATGAGCCGAGACAAAAGCAAAATGAAAAGGAAAGAGGAAGAGAAATGAGAGGGAAAGGAAGTGGTGATACACAAGCAAGCGATTTAGTCAAACAAATCAAGTATCAAAACCTTGTTTAGAAACTTGAAGATGAACCAAATCCTCCTTTAGAATCACCTCTATCACCACCACCGAATCCTCTTCCACCACTTCTTCCACCGCTTCCACCATTTCTTCCACCAAATCCTTTACCACCTCCACCTCCACCACCTCGGCCACCACCGAATCCTCTTCCTCCACTAGATCCACCACCACTTCCAAATCCTCTTCCTCCACTAGATCCACCACTGCTTCCAAATCCTCTTCCACCACCACCACTGCTGCTTCCAAATCCTCGTCCTCCACCACTGCTTCCAAATCCTCGTCCACCACCAAGATCATCGTCACTCTCGCGAGGTTCGTGTCCAATGTTAACGCCTGGGATTCTATCGATCCCCAATTTGCGTGCAAGGCCAGGTCCGATCATAGGAGGTTTCTCCCAGCCCCAACCAAATTTGGTCCAGTTGTTCAAGTCTTCCATCATTGCCCTAGGGCTTGCACCCCTCTGACCTTGACCAAGTGCTCCCATATATGCGTCGACTTTGATTTCACGGTCAACTCTCTTTGTTGCTTGACCGACTTCATTAAGGATTTCTGCGGTAGTGGATGGTAATTGAGCATCTTGTTTCATATCGACAAAGGGGGTCTCGAGTGTACGATCAGGTGTGATAGGAAGATTGGACAATGTTCGACGAGCTCCTGGGATTTCAGATTGTGTCAACAAGAGCCATCCTTCTCCTTCCTTGCCTCCTCTTCCAGTTCGTCCTACACGATGAATGTATGTATCTCTGTCTCTAGGGACACCGATTTGAATGACGTGAGTAACATTGGGGAAATCCATTCCTCTAGCTGTAACATCACTGGACAACATGACAGCAGACTTGGCACGACGGAATCTGTCTGTAACTCTAGTTCTTCTTTCTTGTGTGAGCTTGCCGTGAATAGCAGAAACCTCAATCGAATGAAGGGAATCTATTCCTTTCATGATCTCTCCAGCCAATTGAACGTTTGCGGTTGAGTTGAAGTATACGATAGCCTTGAATGGAGAGGAGCCTTCGGTGTTAGCCTTTTCAATTCCTTTCTTGCAAATTTCGACCAACGCTGGCATGACGTTCTCCATTCCAGTAGCAGCGACAATCTTTTGAGGGATTCTTTCGTGTGTGGCTACATCTCCAGCCTTAACGGTTTGGACGAATTGATAATCCGGTTTCAAGATTCTTCTGACAAGACCCATAACCTCTCTTGGAACGGTGGCGGAAAATAATAATGTTTGTCGGTCAACTTCCTTTCGTTTAGGTAGGAGCTCTTGGATGTTATCGATATCCTTAGAGAATCCATCATCCAAAAGTCGATCAGCTTCATCGAGAACCAAAGTTGTTAATCCTGGAGCAGATACTTGACTGTATTCATCGGTCAAGAGATCTTGAAGTCTTCCTGGGGTTCCGACAAGGATATGGCAACCCTCACGTTGAACTTTTCTAAGCATCTCTTTTTTGCTGGATCCTCCGACTGCGACTTGTACAATCAAATCTGTATTTCTTGTAATCTTGACTGCTTCGACGGCAATTTGTTCTGCTAATTCACGGGTAGGTGAAATAATGATTGCGCGGATATCGGAAGCTCTTGCTCTGGAATAACGTTGACGAGATGCAAGCTCAGGACTCTTCTCGAGGATATTTTGGATAGTAGGAAGTAAGAAACCAATTGTCTTTCCGGTACCAGTTCGTGCTTGTGCAATACTATTATCGGATAGATTAGTATGAGACTCTCAAGTCCAGATGTTTGTTTTTTCCAAAAACTCACATATCATGTCCTTGTAAAGCTTGATTGATGGTTAAAGTTTGAACCTCTGTCATGGTCTCGAGTTTCATAGTTTGGGTGATTTCGTTAACAACATTTGGGTGAACCAAACCATATTTGGTGAGTTCATCGAAACGATTAATGACTTTATTTTCTTGAACGACGGCAGCTTCTTGAGTGGCAACACTTTGTAGTTGTGAGGCCGAAGATACATGTAACCATCTTGACTCCAAAACTGGCAATGAAGTCTTTTGTGAAATGAGGGAAAGAGTTGAAGGTCTGGTTGAAGGAATTCGAATCGTTGAAGGGACTGCGCGAAGGGCTCTACATATTGAGGTGGGACCTCTTCTGCAGACGGAAAACATGATGAAATAATGATCCGTATACTGATTAAAATTGAGAAAGTAGTAATAACAATTCAATTGAAGTTATAACTGTTAAATTCAACAGTATAAAAATCAAAGTGGCGATTGATTGAAATTATCGAAGTCGCTGAAGTCCCCTCTGCAAAAATTAGACATGAAGTTTCTCTTCTACCAGAACTTTTTTTTGACGCTAACGAGTTTATCTTGTGCCGCTAGTATGTAGATAGCTAGATTATCTGACGCGTGACTGGGCCTTATCGGATAACAAGCGAAAAACGGATGGGAGGAGAGACGAACAGACCATTTACCGATTCCTGACTTGAATCTGAAGAAGACGATGAAAAATAATGAAGTATCTTGATTACCTTGTAGCTCATCCTTTCTGTTCAAAATAAGCACAATGGTCGTCTGAAGGCTTCAAGCATGGCGGGTCAGAGGAGATGGTGGTAGAACTCCGCAGTACAAACATTCGAGCACAGCGATTTGGGGGCTCACCCGCATGTATCAAATTGGATCCCATCTAGTTATACCACTAGAATATGTTAAGAGTCCTTGTTATTGGTTTGTATTGATGCATTAAGAGATGTAACCCCCCCCTCTATCCTATTTACTCCAAATACCAGTGTTTATCTTATATCCGAAAAAACTCCCGCTCTATACATGGGTATCACCATTCATCCATCGTCAAAAATCAACCCCGCCAAATATACTTTACTTCATATACTCTCCTCCTATCTACTTCTTCTTAGGCGAAGTGCTATTCCTCGCGCCCAAAATAATCAATCCCTCACTAACACCTTCATGTACACCCCCAGTAACTCCCTCGACAATCCAAGCCGCCGCATCTGTAAGAGCTTGTCCAACTTTCCCATCACTCATTCCATAAACCGCACCTATAAGTGCCAAGCTCGATTTTCCGATCGTATCAACTGTCACTATACCCTTGGACAGAACCTTTTCTGATATCTTATGAGTTCGATCGTATTGATATGCTGACGAGAGTATGTGTTTCAAATATGGGAAGATAAATTGGAACAATATAAATAGTTGAATGATAGTAGCTGCGATGCTTCTTTGAAGTAACGAAGGGGGTTCACCAGTATTTGAATCTTGACCATTTTCACTGGTGTGGGATTCTTCTTGCAGGGACTCTACTATTCCTGTTGGTATAGCACTTTGTAGGCTCATCTTTTCTTCTGTCGAAAGATCAGAGGGAAGAGCTCGGAGTAAGTAGGTTAAGGCGTGGACATAAAGTTGTCTCGCTAAGGAAGTATTGCTAAATCGAGTATTCTGTGAAATTGCTGATGATTCCTCAAATGAAAGAGCAAGAAGATTATATCCTATTGAATACTGATCAGTATATTCGATTAGATTAAACATCGTAGCTGTCGAACCTTGATTTGCAAATTTCCATCCAATGCCTGACTTTGTCTCAGACAATCCTATCGTCTGGAGTTGCCCATTCTTGAGAGGTTGAGGAAAATCTTCATCGGAAGAGTGCGAGTCATCTAAAAAATAGCTATCCGTTTCTCCATCACTAAATATAGAGCTTCGTTCATTGACGAGGGTCGTTGTTGACGATGACGATAGGGATCCTGGTGTACTGGCTCCAGATAAAGTGCTTTCAGATTTCCGGCCACTCACAAATCCATATATGTCAACAGACTTTCGAATGGATGGTATGCGAGGTAAACGTGATTGTACGATATTTGGAAGCATTGAATAAAGCATTGAAGCTTCTCTTGAATTTTGAGTAAAGGTGGGTGGATATTGTTGGCTCTGCATCATAAATTTCGGATCCTCAAATGATGTGGTTTGATCTTCTTGTAGATATGACTCTCGAGAAATATTTAATTTGGAACGACGGGTAGATTGTGAGTACATTATATACATCAAATATCTATTATAGCGGAAAGGAAATGTACGGAAGTAGGTTCTTAGGAAATGTATGTAAAATATTGCAAGCAAATGTTTTGTTGGACATAAACAAGAATTTCCGGTCGAAGATGATGGTCTAGGTCCAGAACCAACGTTTCCGGAATAGGTAGTTGTAGATCAGTTAATTTTCCCTCATAACCAAGATTAATCTGTACCGTGATGGTAGTTGCTGTATCAAGTGAGAGCGAGAGAATATTGGATTTGGAACGTGAATAAATATATGTTGAAAAGAGAGGAAGAGTTTGTAGGAGGGGTGAATGTAAATTTCATAATGAAATGGGGAGACGAATATTTCTAGGAGACGATAAGAATGTTCGTTGCTATCGCAAGAAAGAAAAAAAGTTTATTGCATGTGAAAGTGGCTTAAAATAGGTCAACGATCACGTGCACGGAACATATCCAATGATAGGTCAACGTGTGAAGGGGCAATTCTCTGGTACGACAACCATGGGAATTTGGAATGATAAAACGATTAAGGGTATTCCCAGTGAATGGTAAAATGTGTGTAGAAAACAAAGTGATGATAATGTGAGGAAATATCGACATTGTTGGACATTTTGTGAAGATTGAATCCAGATACTTGCCCCTCGAGCCCCTCCAATATCCCCTTCCATAATTCAACCGAATGCGTCCCCCCGCCCCCGCCTCTCCATTTATGATGAACAACAGACGTAGATTATTCCGGAACAACATATTGCGGATCTATCGCTCTAGTGTTCGCCTTATAGACATTAATATCATCCCACTCAACTCCCTCAAAGCATCTCAAGTTAATTGAATGAATAGTTGGCCATCTTTCTCGTTGTGCTGGTGTTAATGATTCCCAAGTCTTGGGAGATCTAGACACTGCAGCCATGTCTTTTTCAACATCGACAGTAATACCGCAAGTTGAGCAGAACCGAAATGTGTTATAACCCTGACCAAATGAATATTCTGTCAAGTTCGATATGCCCGAAACAGATACTTGGTCTCTCCTGGGATAACAGACAGTGATGCCGAGCTATAGTTGATTAGTTTGATATCAAAGTGAACTGGCGATATAATACTCACTCGACAACAGACGCTACAGTTACTCTCCTGTATATGTTCATGACGCTTGGGTAAGGGGGCTTGAGTCTTGAATGCAATAGTTACTGCACCACAATGACAACCACCAGTATAAAGCTTTTCGTTTTCGAACTTGGTTGATGGTAATTCACCAGTGTATTTAGGTGCCACATATGGTGGTTCACGATCAAGGCCATCATATCTGGGGATTAGATGTTAAAACTTTATCGCCGCTGCGAGAAACTGCTCGGTGCGGCTTACTTATTAATTTTCAGGGACCATTGATCCACATCTTGGAGAGAATTGACCTAAGCAACCATCAGTCATTTGCCGCCGTGATATACACGTGCTTGAATCTCTTCCAACTCACATTGATACCAATGTCCCTTCCCGCTGGAGTGTTGTAGCGGAATCCTTGTATATTCGATCCACATGTTGGACAAAACTAAATCCATAAGCATTTTTTCGTAATTGAGGACTGCAGTATTACCCTATGAGCCATTGTACGTTGTCCAAAATGGTACTCCTTCAAAGTTCCTTCTCCCTTAGTAATCTCAAAGCAACCCTCACCAGGAAATACCCATCGATATCCTTTCTTGAAACAGATGCTACAGTTGCATTGAGTAGCAGCAGTTATTTCAGGCATCTTGATTGTGAATTTGAATGCACCACAATGGCAGTTTCCATTGTAGGTTTTGAGTTCTGGTGTAATTTCTGACATGTTGAAGTGATTTTTTGCGGGCACAGAAAGGAGAGATGAGAAGAGTGAAAGAGTTAAAGATACGAATTCAAGAATTACTTTTGAGGTAGAGCAGTACTTTATAGTATCTCTGTTATTGTATCAACAGAATTTTGTTGAACATGTAGGTATGTCTTAATCCCGCAACTGCAGTAATCGTGGCTTCTCAATTTCACATCTCACATCTCAAATCTTACCAAAGTCAGACATAAATTGTCAGAAAGTCCTTGCCATGATGGATATATTATATCATTTGATCCATATTCAAATAAGAACTTTCCACAAAAGGAATGGCCAGGTCAATTATTTCAAATATGACTCATGAGCTCAGATTCAACTTCTGTTGAGACCATACGCCGATGTTTCAAGCCTTGCTTGTTACAATAACGGGATGTATATTGAAAATTCAACAATGAAGCTCAACAGAAAATAAAACCACGATACAGTACAAAATAGGAAAATGGGAAAATATGATGAGTAATCGTCAACATAACCATATCGGCCAGCTTTAAGGGGAAACCAGACCATCAATTCATTTATCCAATAAGGCGGCGTCGTTCATCAGGTATGAGCAATGGTTCGCCGTTACCTAACCTTAATCCATCATCATGCATGTTCGTCGTATTAACGTATTATTATTATACTTTTACCTGTTGGGCTCGGCCTCGGCCTCGGTCTTAAGGTTTCGGTCTCGGGTATTCACACAGGTACACTAACTCGGATATACGACGATGATGATGATTCGATACCTTTACCATTGGATATATTTGGATACACAAATGAAAATCATGTGCTTGGTGGAGGGAAGTGATCCTGCTCTCTAATGCCTCCTTTATCTCAGACTATCTGTTCGTTTGGTTTGCTGTCTTCAACTACCTGTATACTAGTTGGCCGACACCTTTCGTTTGAGGAACAAAAGCCCCTGAAAGTCATTGACGAAAAGATACTAGGTATCAATATCAAGAGAAATAATATGTCGATAGCTCCTCCTCACATGCCCTTCTCGACAACCAACCACAAATACCCACCCAAGCTATCAATGTATGCCAAAAATATTACCTCAACACGGAAATGAGAAGTTCACCCCGGCATCGAGCATTCACGATATATACTGGCAAGCCGCTCAAAAGAACCATCGATGTGGGCTTGTAACATGAGATTATATCCGTCGAAACAAGAAATCTCCGTAGGTAAGGATTTTATATACACTATGGCCGAATCTAGAGAATCAATCGCTTCAATGGACTGGGGAAATGCCTACCCAAGGAACGTCAAACTCGATGTACGTACGATCTGTCCGTCGTTGAACCACAGATTGTTATTCATGTCATGAGGGTGTCGATCTGAAAGCATCGTGTCTGTAGCATACAAACCTATCAAGCCCCAGCAATGTCATTTCCATGGCATACATAATATATTTCAGTGCAGTACACGCAAAATGGACACTTTTGAAAAGTCCGAGGCTCCAATTTTGTGATCGAAGTGTCACACTGCATTTGCCCCTTCAATCTTCATTCATTCTCAATTCCGCGACCCCAGATATTTTTCTTCCGCATCCTGCCTTCCGCTCTCCATGTATGTAGTCGATCCTAGATGACTACTTAAAGGAGGCCTTTGGCCTGTTATTCATATCAATAACAAGATCAATTAATTCACCGTTAGACCAAGCGGGTGATCGTCACTCGGTAGTTTATTTTAGCTTTTGAATTAGCTTGTTCGGTCGATCTTTGCTATCCGAGCTACATATATACATACAACTTTACTTCCCAGAACGAAATTCCTTTACAAAAGAATTTGATAAACAGAAGTCGAAAATGAAGGTCATTGTCGTTGGAGCAGGAATTGGTGGTCTCGCGGCTGCTATTGCTCTTAGAAGAGCCGGTCATGAAGTGTTGGTACGAACAATTCTTTTCCCAGCGCATTGTTGATTTGAGAAGTTAAATAATGTCTTTTGAAATATTCTTTCAATACTAACAAATATACAAGATTTTCGATAAATCCTCTCTATCCCATGAAGTTGGCGCGGCTATCAGTGAGCAATTTCATCCGCCCTATCACCAAATTATGTGAAAAATTAATACATTTTAGACGTTCAACCCAATGCAGCTCGAGTAGTCGCCAAATGGGGCTTCGATTTCGAAAGAGCACGTTTAGTTACTGCTAAATCCGTAACCGTTACTTCGGGGAATGAACTCGTTGATACCCACGTGGTAGAGTGGTCGAATATGGAAGAAAAATACGGCTTCAAGGCTTTCTATAGTCATAGAGTTGATTTACACACAGAACTGAAGTTGCTTGCCACAGGAGAAGAAGGAGAGGGAAAACCAGCCGTAATTCATAACAGATGCGAAGTTGTCGATTATGTATTTATATATCCACACGCTTCAATGAACTATACTAAACTTCATCACAGGATACCGCAAATGGATCAGTAACTCTCGCCGATGGAACCATCAAGACAGCAGACTTCATCGTGGGTGCTGATGGTATTCATTCCTCAGCAGTGAGGAAAATTGTCGGATATGAGATCCCAGCAATTCCAACAGGTATATCCTGTTTTCGAACCTTGATACCCGTTCAAGAGATTCGAGATGATCCTGAATGTGCCATTTTCATGGAAGAAATGGAAGGAAAACTTCGTATGTTCACTTGGCCCAAATATGAACATCAGAAGGTTGTTTGGTATCCATGTCGAGAGTATGTTACATATTTACCATTTTTGCCACTTTATTCTCAATACTTACATTGTATTTAGGAATGAAGTACTCAATGTCGCAGTCTTCTGTGCTGATAAAGAGGATCTTGACCCCTCCCATGGTAAGCTTCACTTTTTCAACCATTACATCAAGTGTCTAAACAAACTAAATCGATAATATTTCAGACTGGAATAATTGTATTCCAACCCAAGTCCTTGTCGATGAAATCAAAGATTGTCATCCTGCACTTCGGCATTTGTTATCAAAGACAAAAGATGTCAGACTCTGGAAACTTCTTTTCAGAGCCCCTCTTCCTTCTTGGCATCAAGGAAAACTCGTGATTCTAGGCGATGCCGCACATCCTATGTTACCTTGTATGTATTTCTCTACTTTATTTTCCCTCTTCCCACTTTTCCCTTCATCCCTGTCTTCATCCTCACTTCAACTTCCAATCCCCAACCCTCAATTCCTCATACTAACTCCCCTCTCACCCGATAGTCCAAGGCCAAGCCGGAGCCCAAGCGATAGAAGATGGTTGCGCCCTCGGCATTCTCTTTTCCAATCTCCCGGAAGGTAGCATCACAAAAGAAACCATCGCAACCCGTCTTGCTAGTTTTGAAAAATTAAGAAGAAACCGCGCAAGCGCCATACAGATGTTTTCAAATGGGGGATACTTTCAATCGGAAGCAACGAAGGAGAATGCTAGGATATATATGGAGGGCCAAACTATACCTTGTGAGTCTTTCTGAAGTCCATTTTATTTATCTCCCCGGTTTGAGTTTTTGGGAATGAATCAGCAGGATAAGGATGAAAATAGGAGAGTTTGGTATAAGGTTGCGAGTTTAGCGCCGGAGCTAGACATACCAGCCCCGGAATACACATATGAACGTGGCAAAACAAAGAAATAAGCTAACACCACGCACCAATAGCAACTCCCGAAGACTATCAAGAATACTTCTATAGTCACGATGTAGCGAAAGCTTCCGAGGAGGAATTAGAGAGACTTACTCGATCGGTAGGAAACTCATCGAATTCCAGCTGGAAAAATGAGAAAATGGGAGATATTCAATTTCCTGGGAAAGTTACTGAGATGATTTCTGTGAGGATTTGATTTACATGTGTAGGGTTTACTTGTTGTTGTTGTTTGTATACCTAGATTGTGGGGAAAAGGTGAGTGAGCTAGCTAACTAGCTAGAAATCAAAGCTAAATGATGGGGGTGGTTTATACTGTATACAATATACGGTAAAATTGAGGATTTGGTAGCTTGGTATAGTATACGAAGCGAGGGTCTATTAGTGTGAATAAATTGTTTATAAGAATGAAATGAAGGAAAGTGATTTGTTGAGTGATGAGTAATTGAATGTATATCTAGGAATCATAAATTGGTGCTGTTTTGTTGCTACAGGTATTCAAACTGGACATATGACTATAGAGGAGTGGGTTTGAGTATTTATGAGGATTTTGAAGTGATGGTGTATTACAGTGATATTGATATAGAGTTGAAGTATAAGTTTGGTGTCTAGGGAAGAGGAGGGGCGAATATCAATTATTGACGGTTTAGAGTATAGATGTGTTCTGCATCTGTTATTTGTGGGGAAAAACTCGAATTGTATGGAGTGGAGAAATTTAGCGAGAGGGGTACTTGGTTCTGTGGTCATGTTCTTGGGTGGTAGTCAGAGATAGTGTAACCCCCGACCTGGATATAAAGTGAGACTACGGTGTTAAAAGTAGAAGATAGGAGTAAAACCTAATTCAGGAGTATTGAAGGGAAGAAGTAACTGAAAAATAGGAATCTTATCCGGGTTGAAAGGAGATAAATTTGGGATATTGTGTTGGAATCTATGAATACGTAGCTTTAGTTAGATAAATCTTGTGGATGGTGTAAAGAAGCATTAATCACACAGAAAGAGAACATGGTGATTGAAAAGTAATTTTCAGAACTATTAAGTTTCATCGCTCGAATAAAGCAAGGTAAATCGTATCGTAGCCCGCGATATCATCCTACCTGGATCCTGCCTGATATATTGAATCTCCAATTCGATAACCCCTCCAACCACACGTATTCAAACTAAAAGACTATCTCAAAGTTCTATTATTCCTCCAACCTTTTGTTTTTTCAAATAAGTCGGACTCCAAAATAGCTTCAACTACCGGCCAACTCCATGGACGTCCTTCAATACCTTTTGAATTCATGATCGAGTTGAATCGTTCTCTTCTTGTTATTTTCGTTGCGCTTCATATGATCGAGTAATTGATCCAAAACCTCAGTGGCTAAGTCCTTTTGGTCTGCTCTGGAGTAAACTAAATACAACTCTTTCAGGGCAAAAGGTTCAAGAAATGGCAAGGTACGGGAGAGATCTGTTGGACGGAAAAGATCCGTAGGAAAAACACTCTCTTGACCTTGTGGAAAATTTCTCGAAAACAGCGTTTCAACGTCAATAGCAATATTCGCAAATTGGTCATAAGGAGCGTTATATAGTATTCCGCGGATAACTCCTGCCGAGGTAGTCTTGCGTAAAGGGTCTCCTCTCATCCACATGATGTCGTTGTCCACGTTGTAATAAATCAGACGCGGGATGTTGCACTCTTCTGTAACTTGAGTAGAAATTTTATGGACCTTGCTATGGTCATATTTTGTGATTGCGATGTGACATGATTCTCGGCAGGTTTCGAAAAGCGCATTGGGATAACAAGGTGAAGTCATTTGGTTCCTCCAGACTGCCATGCAGCCGCCATATGATTCAACTGTAATTCCTTCATACTTGGTTTCTATTTGAATGGCGCGATGATGTGGGATAGCGGCAAATTTCCAAATCGCGCGTCGTAATTTGAGAGGAAGATCAGGGAAGTTGTGGAATGTTTCGACGCGATTAAGAAGTCGAGTATCCAGAATTTCCTCAACGGTAGGTATTTTCCACTCCGTCAAGTTTGTGCCGTCTCGTTCGTTCTTTTCTTTTAGAATATCCTGGACCAGTCGGTTTCGTATAATATTTTTAGCATGTTTCAGCAAGTATTTTACTTCCTGCTCAACTTCATCCCTGCAGTCCCCGGAAGAGTAAACAATGTAAACTTTTTCCACCTCCATTCTAGAAAGGGCATACTGCCAGCAAATACTGATGTCTTGCGGTATATTTCCCCCCCAAGGTGCAATCTCATTGTTTGCTCTGATTCCTGCAAAGTCAAGGGCAACGGAGCAAAAAGACATGGTCCCATTTCGGTATAGCGTCTCTGCCAACATATGACTTCCAATGTCGTTCCTTCTAGTGAGTCAGGACTGACGCATTGCAAAAGGGAATTTCATCTGACCCATAGATTGTCTGAATCTGTATTGTAAAATAGAGGACGATCGACGAAGCTAGAGTATTTATAATACTTCATGACAATGGACCGCGATTCGCGACAGATTCCAAGCAACGGTGTTGGTGAACACGGTATAGGACTCGAATATGAAGGCTCATTATCAGCATCATCATCAAGATCATCAACAGCATGAAGATGAAGCATTCCCTGAGCATCCCGCTCACAAATAGATTCAATCTGAATGACCCGAGGCTGTGGGACAGCAGCAATCTCCCAATGTTGCGTTGTAGTTCGAGAGATAATTTGGGAAAGAAGGTAAAATTGCCAGTATCAATGTCAAATTGGGATTGATATAAGTCTTGGCGGTTAAGTTGAACTAGGGCTAGAGTTTGATCGCCAATTTGGGGTTGATCTTGAGCATCGGATTGATCATGGCTATCAGGCTGATCTTGTGCTTGAGGTTGAACTTGTGACATGGTGGGTATTGGTTTTATTATCGATGTCGTTTCCTTCATTGAAATGCCGTTAATTTGTGGGAAGCGCTGTCTGTACGACGAACTGAATGCGCAGAAAGACTTTCTTAGTCTCTTTAATGAGCAAGGTATCTGTTGTTGTCGTTGTTGTTGTCGTTGTTGATGAATAACCTTGATTTTATTCTGGCTGTATGAGATTTGGAAGCTAATAGAATTCGTTCGTTTTGTGTTGATGAGAGAGTATTAACTGACAGGAGGGGTGTTGAAAAATTAGGTTGTGTATTTGCGTATTAACTAAGCGGGGTGACTCGGTGTTACAGTACCTCGATTCATTGGCACTAGGTAGGTTTAGTGTATCGCTTCCTCACCAATCATCACGTCTCTCTGAAGTACAGCCTTGCTTTCATGGCTTGATGTATTATTGAATGGAAGGTTTGTATTCATATTTTCTTTCAATCACCAATCCCAAGCTTAATCAGGAGTTGTCCAGAGTTCAATCAATAGCAATCTTGTAATGAACTCACCCCAAAAATCACAGAAAGATATCTAAGATTCACTACGAAGAAGTCAAATCTCGCATCAGAGAAGCAAAGTCCCGGAAGATAATCAAAAGCTCCTGTCCCAAAAACTTCCGCACCTTCACACTGTTCAAGTTGTTACCCAAAGAACTACAATTAGCTGTCTGGAAGTTCGCACTTCAGGATATCGAGCCTCGTACCGTTCAACTCCAACTATATTGGTGGCAATACAAAATGCCCCAATCGGGATCTCGAGACTTCTTAGGCACTATTCTTACTGCACGTCACAAATACAAAGCCAAGATTCCAACTTTGCTTTACACCTGCCATGATTCACGAGAAGTCGCCCAAAAGACATACAAGCTTAGCTTGGGAAGATTATTACAAGGGCGACCCGTATACTTTGATATCTAGCGGGATGCTCTTTGGGTTGTGGGAGGACGAGACCACTGTCAAACATTTCCACTTCGATTTTTGGGGATGGACGGCTTTCGGAATTTAATCATCACACCTTCACCAAGACAACTTTCCATTGATGCTACAGAGATATCATTTGAGCCACTACAGAAGTGGCTTAGTCGATTGTTCTCTCGTTCAGAAGGCGGAACGATGCACATACAGATTGTGCTCGAGCAGACGGATATTGAGTGGCGCGGCATGGGTCATACGCGAGCTGAACACTTATGCGGGGCAGTGCGAAATCTCAGCATACATAATTTTCACCCTTCCGTAGAAGTAGTCCGTAGGGAAAGATTGGATTTTGGGAGAGGACTTTGGTAAGTGCACTGTTCTCTCGAAGACGTACACCATCACTAACTAACAATTGTTGAAGACGGAAGCAGATATCATGTACTAAGTAGTAATTCTCACATGAAGAGATATCGGGACGGATTTGCCAATGAATGGAGAGAATATGATTCAAATCACAATGATTTTTCACTTGACTAGTCAGGTGCATGGCCATCTCAAAATGTACGATTTCACGGGGTAGCGTTCCCTTATTTCCTTCTCAACGCATTGTATTTCCATGAATAAACATATATTACTCGCACAATCATTCAATTTCAGTGCAGGCCAAACATCAAAAATATTGAGTGACTTATGGTCGAGGGTCGTCATGAAGAACCCGACCTATTCTTATTCCTCAAAACCACGATAAGTATCTGGCTTATTGAGCAGTTTAAAATGGCCCAGGTCTTGAGAAAATCGTGACTAGTATCTCCATCAATGAGTGTGTGATAGTGCGGTATGAAATTTGACTGTTGATCTTTAAGAGAAGTTCGAAGATCCTCATGGTTAAAGTGCAGGAGTAGAAGCTATACTATATAAGAAAGATATCGAGTACGGAAATTGACGTAAAGATTGAAGATGTGAGATCAGAGCAACACGAGTGATGTTGATGAAGATTGATGTGTCGGAACCTCGGGGGTTAGGTCAAATGTGGCTTACTAATTAGCTTGTCCACGGGGCTTGACTTTAACTTCCATTTTGAGACAACCCCTTTTGATATCGCTGCAAAATATATTGGGTAGCCCGCTTTGCAGGTGGATAGAAGATATGTATCATCCATAAATGGTTATACGAAGTTTCAATGTATCCGGTGTATATCCAGCCACTCGTAATTCTGAAATGCTTGGGGGGAAAGCCATAAGCCTTAAAAGCTTGAGGCGTATCTTACGTTTAACCATCACACGTGATGCTGTATTTGAAAGACGGTGTCAAGTGCTGAGAGCTATCAACTTTTTGGAATAACTTCTGCAAATCAGACTCACCCTCTGGTCAGCGATCTTTACCAAGATATCTCTTCTCGTGTTTCAGTTCATAGTAGGATCAAGATTGCTTTGCAATTAGCAAGCATTGGGAGCGATCGACACACGAAGTTGTTGCGGAGAATCCTTGCAAAGGGATAATAAAAACATGTAAGGGCGTCAACTTTTGTCAGCGAGCGGGAAGTCTCATCAACTTAAACACCGAAATTTTAAGTATAAGATCTCCGATGTTCCCGGGTGGAAGGTGTTTGATACTTCAAGCTTCTTTTTTCTTCAGAATGTTGTCCATCCCTTTTGTCTTACCGCTATTATATGCTCTCTCCATTTTTACAAATGCAGATGATGTGAATGCTACTATTAACTCAGCTGTTGCTGGTGTTGCAAAATCTCCAACTATAAATGTGAACATTTGCGTAAGTATCTCTGTTTGGCTTCGGCAGTCCCACGGCTTTTTTTAATCACTTATGGATATGAAATTACTCAAATTATCTTGCAGGCTTTGATGCTCTGATAGCAAACTGTTAACCTCATTACATAGTGCAAAGCTCTCCAACTAGCATTGGGTTCAAAAGTTTCGTACCCAAGTTCAACAGCATATAGTACATTTTTGAACAATTTCTATTCCCAGCAAGAATCACAACTATCTCCAGGCTGTATTGTATCACCAACATCCACAACAGAGGTCTCAATTTCAGTCGGAATTCTGTCTATTCTAGGGAAACTTGCAGATTGGAGTCCTTCATGCCAATTCGCTATCAAATCCGGAGGCCATGCCCCTGGAGTAAGCCAAGCAAACATCAATCAAGGAGTAACGATAAACTTGAGTCCTCTTAATTTCATAGATGTTAGCACCGACCAGTCAGTGGTATCAGTGGGTCCAGCAGCAAGATGGGGAGAAGTTTATCTCAAGTTAGATGCTTTACAACTTGCTGTTCCTGGTGGACGAGTCAACTCGGTTGGTGTCGGAGGATTGACCGTTGGTGGTGAGTCTAGCTGATCAATTTCCTTTACATCTTTAATCGACCAGTCAACTCACATGTACAGGTGGAATATCCTATTTTTCTCCCAGGAAAGGATTCACATGTGACAATGTCAAGAATTTCGAAATAGTCCTTGCAAGCGGTAAAATTGTCAATGCGAATGCGAATCAGAATCCAGATTTGTATCTAGCTTTGAAAGGCGGCTCCAATAATCTCGGTGTAGTTACCCGAATCGATTTCTATGCTTTTCAACAAGGCAAGTTGTGGGGCGGTAATATTTTGTATCCAGCAAATACCGCGGACCAACAGATCAACGCTTTAGCAGACTTCAGCAGCGATCCAGCTTATGATGAGTATGCTTCTTTAATCACGAGTTTTGTATTTCAACCTAGTATCGGCTCCGTGGTGGTGAATAACATTGTATATACTAAACCAGTCGCAAACCCGGTAGTATACCAGCCCTTTACGGCAATTCAACCTCAATACTCCAACACTTTGAGAATTACAAATTTGACCGACATTGGAAGTGAAACAGCAGGCACGTTTAGTCAATTACGGTGTGTTTATCGTTATTCTTCTGGCTTTTCCCTACGGAAGTTTGTTCTAACATATTCGCAGAACATTATTCACAACAACAACATTCAAAGCCAATAAGCAAATGATAAACGCAACTTACAACGCCTGGAACGCCGCTCTTCCATCCATTCAATCACTCTCCAATATTACCTGGTCGCTATCATTTGAACCATTTCCCGTTAACATTCCCGCTAAATCAGCTTCTACTGGTGGAAATGTCCTTGGTGTACCTCCCGCTGACGGTCCACTAATTGTTGCTCTTCTGACCGCCACATGGGGGAATATTGCCGATGATACTGTTGTTAGTGACACTGCAAATACTATGTTCAACACGATTGATGTGTATGCAAAGGCATCTGGATTTTATAACGACTGGCAGTATCTGAATTATGCTGCGAATTGGCAAGATCCAATTGATGGTTATGGAGCAGTGAATAAGGCGAAGCTTCAGGCGGCGAGTAATAAGTATGATCCACTAGGTGTATTTCAGAAGGGTGTTATTGGAGGGTTCAAACTTTCTGTTTGATTTATGAGTGAGGGTTGTTAGGGTTGACTTCTACGTATAGGTTTTGAAAAGCTGATGTTCATTCACCCTTATTATTGAGTGCTCTCCAAAGCATCTAAATTCCTCTCCAGTGAACTAATAATTGTTCCGAATTTTTAGGTTGTATTGAGGTATGCCCGCATGGAGGATAGTGATGCTTGATGGTCTCTCTTATGCTGTGGCATCAGCGCGAAATCTATATTTGAAATTAAAGATTCTGCTACAATTCTTTGCCCATCGAGAGAAATATGTAATTAATTTTTTCTTCTAACATATGTAGTACAGAAGCAGAGCTAACTCTTTCCTCATTCAAGGCACAACATTCCCTCTTACTGTCCACCCTTATTTGGCAACGCAAGATAATCCCCCGAAGAAAGACAACTCTCATCACCAATATTCACTCTATACTTTCCTACCAACTCCCTCACTTTCTCAACCGGCAGTCCCTCCAATTTGTACCCATTCACTCCTGTTCTTCCATCTCTCCCCGCAATAATCGAATTTAAGATCGCTTCTTCGGTAGCTTCACTTGAGGCTCGGAAAAGTGTCTCGATACTTTCATTTCGGATGACCTTAATATCGTTGATTTCGATTTTTGAAAGTCCGTTGACTTGTGGTGTACTGACTATCTCGTTAGGTTTATTACCGGTAGAGAGAGCGAGAATTATATCGCCAGAATGATTACGACCAACGCCGTGGCCACCAACTTGGGAGAGTCCTACTGCGCAGTGACGGGCAACGCGGTTGAGTTGGTGAGGGAGAAGTGGTGCATCGGTACTATTATTATGTTAGTTGCAACTCGTATAATCCATAATAATATTGTAAAGGAAAACCCACATCAAAATAATAATAATGCTTCCCTCTCCAATCTTCCCATTTTTCTCACTCGCCCTCTCCTTCTCCTCCAACTCCTTACTCTCTTTCAACAACAACCTTCCAATCGGTACACCCCCAACTATAAAATCCCTCAAATGTCCATAATTACTCTGTACCAACACACCCACCGTGAATTTCTTTTCCCCCTCCCCACTCTCCCAAGGCACCTCTCCAAAAATCCTCGAACTAGTCCCCGTCCCACCAGGAAACAAATGACAAGTCATCCCAGCTCCACCTCCAAATTGACCTTCTTGAACCTCTTCCTGCGTCATCGCATTTTCAAATGCAGGTTTTACTTCTTCGAGAGTCAAGGGGGATTTATACACATCGTTGAGGATTAAATCGGCGGTTTCGCCTACAATCGGTGTACCGTAATTATGAGAGATTTCTTTAATGGGAGTTTCTTTTTTGGCGGCGAGATCGAGAACGCGTTGCCAGAGAGCTTGGTAGACTGTTCCTAGGGAGAGGGAATTGGTTATTGCGATTGGCTATTTGTGCGTTAGATTATTTTCCTAACGTCTCTGATTTTTTTCTACTGGCTGGGATAGAAAATAGACTCACGGTATTAGAATATCCCCAATCTTTGATCTGGTAATTCCCAGTCAATTCTCCGTTTCCATTAAGCGTGTGTAACCCCGCATAACAGGGGATAGTGATATCATCAGGATGGCGGGGAAAAATGACAGTAACGCCTTTACGGGCATCGTCGCCATCATTTCCGACAGTGTTCTGGCCGACATAGACTCCTAAATAATGTTAGAATATTTGGTTCAAATCAAGACAGTGGTGATATTCGTGACACGAGATTTTAGGGTAATGAACCTGGAACATCGAGGATAGAGTTTTTGGGTCCTGGTGGGAGTTGACCGGGAATATATCCGATGTCTTTACTTGTGAGACGTGTAGTCGACATTTTTGCTGAATAGAGGGTAAGTGTATTTGGGAGTTTAATGGTTTGGGAAGAGACAGAGATAGATTAAGTATTAGTGTGGTATTTATAGATATTGAGGTGGGTGGATATATATTTCAATACAGGCCCAAATTGGATCGCGGGGTAATTCTATGGCAGTGACTCACGCCGTAAGATCATTGGTGCTAGTGCTACAATTACAAACGATGCTTATACCGAAGTTCCTATCCCGAATATTTCTCTATACCGGTGCTTCATTCATATCCGATCTAATTGGTTCAATGACGTGATCCGAGCCGGGATAAGCGGCCCATTTGTGGTTCGCATCTAATTAGGAAGGTAAAAGTTTCGAAAGCCCAAGAACACATAATATGAGTGGAAGGCATCTATATCAATATCGCAATTCCTCGATAAAGAATTGGGATAGTGTAATACTATGGCCCCTGAATTTAGCGAAATTAGTGTTTGATCGCAATAACTCTGGAGTATTCAGGCTCGAGTCAGGATACCCGAAAATTGCTTCATCAACTCTAACCAGTCAGCGTTTTCTTTTCTTGCATGGCTGTCTTTTTTTCATTTTGATATAACTCTAGGTACATTGCAAGATAACTAACGCTCATAATACATGAGGTGAACTGCGTATCGATCCTTGATCGAACATGTAAAGGACCCACAATTTACTGACTCCTGAGAGGCGAGAAAATCAAGCAGGAAATTTAGCGGAATGTTCAATGAAAATGCCGCTCTTCGAGCTGGCCACGGATTAATATATATGAAAGAGAAGTACCATGTAGTAGAAAGGAGATTGTACAATTGTGTCAACGCCAAAATAGAATTTTGAGTTCAGTAAAGATGGCTCGAAGTATTCAAGTGGTTGGATGACATCCGTCAATCTTAGATGTCACAGGAGATTAGCATATGTCGTAGAAGGAGAAATTTTATTTTCTTTGTGATTTGAAAATATGTTTCTATATACAAATTCTAAGTAAATGGCTATAAAAAAACTTCTTAATCTTCATGAGCTATGAAGATTCAGCCATTACCGCCCTCCATTTTGTATTCCTCCATCGCTTTCCTATGTATCTCTTCTTTTTGCTCAGGCGTCAGACCCTTCAATGACATATCTCCTAGATCCTCTACGGGTGATACCGCGTATGAATCTTGATGGGACGGCCCGGGGTATCCGTTGATTCTGTTACTGTTTGTTAATGAATAATGGTTTGAGTTAAATTGTTGTTGCGGTCGAGATCGAAGGTTATCATTGAATAGATCTCGATGACTTTTCCTTGGCCTCATCTCCGGTCTGCTTTCACTATTGTCATTGCTATTCACATGAGGGTAAGAGTATGATTGCGATTGACTAGTACTGGGATGTAGTAACTCTTGATGACTTCTTTCCTGAGTCATCGTTCCGCGGCCGCCAGGCCGTGCAGGAGATTTCTGGCGGCCATGATCTAACGAATGTAGAGACGGAGGCAAAGGAGGTTTTGCTGAGTTTTGGTAAATACGGTTTTTATTCACAGGCGTGCGAGGCGTGTGAGGCGAGCGTCCAGGAGATTTTCTATGTGAAGATTCACCAGGGGACCTCCCTCGTTTGTACCCACTTGATGAATTGATGGTTATTAATGGTCGTTCCGTATGGGAAGCGGGATTTTCCAGGGTATTGTGATTTGACTGGGTTTGAAGCTGACGCTGAGCCGGCGGCCGGGAAGTGGTTTGTGTACGTCGTCGCGAGCGTGTAGTGGGTGTTTCACTATCGGAAACATGATCTGATGGCGTATGTGCACGTGATTTAGACGGAGCTCGTTCACCAGCGTCTGAAAGTGATATAGCAGAATCGTGTTGCTTATTCACCCGGCGCGGACGTGTAGATGTAGATGTAGATGTATCACTGTCGGAACCATAATTTGATGACTTATGTGCTCTCGATTTGGATGGAGCTCTTCGACCGGTATTTGGAAGGAAAACGGCAGAGTCATGTGGTCCATGTACTCTGTGAGATTCATGACTTCCCGTGCCGCTATTTTCGCGAGATTTCGATCGTTCCACCCCGCTCTTTTTTAGCGAGAGCAGTACATTACTGAACTGGAAATGATACTCTTTCTGCCATATCTTGATCAAGTCTCTCGGTGTCACGACGCCCCTTTTCGATTTGGACCGTATGCCATCCAACTGTTGCTTATTGTTATTGATGTAGCTTTCAATATCTTCCACTATTTCACTCAACTTGGTATCGTATAGCTGAGGGTTCGACTCCCGGCCACCAAGACGATCAATGCGCTGACATATCCGATAATCCAGTGGAGGTCCTCGTATCATCAAGCCTTTCATCTTCGATCTGTAGACCGGTCTATCGTTATCAGCTACTTCAAACATTCTCTTTCGGACACCTGAATCCAAAGTATAAGGATGCCACCGGTCATGTGTGTGCCACTCTAATTTCTTGCACGCACGTTGTAGCTTTTCTGAGCTGAGTTTGTCCCAGAGCTCCTCTGGGTTACTGATGAATCTGACTTGAGAGCCGGATCTTGGTTCTGTCAAATTCTGGTTAATGTCGAGTAGACCTTTAAGAATAATGATATCAATTTTAATGTGGTCGTGGGGGGGATTTTTGTTATTCCAGTCATCGATGTAATCTCCGATGTATTTGATTCGCTCCTTCACCGAATAAGATGTTTTATATACGTGATTGGTCTGGCTGGAGTTTTCATTTCGATTTTCACTTCTATGCGGTACCTGAGCTCTTTTAGCATGTTGCGAATCCTGCGTCACGTCACTCCGATAGGCCGTGTCAGGTTTATTGCTCTTTGATGATTTTTTTGTGTGACCGTTATGGTGCTCATGGCGAGAATCCTTTATTTTGCCAAAGAAAAAGTTCAGCAACCCCATACCGAGATGTGAGGGCTATTCCAAGTTAGTATATCGTGGTTCATGCGATTTTTAACTCATAAGGCAGTAGAATATTACCTCGATCTACTTAAGACGGCAACACGTCATGATTCCCGTATGGGAACAGAAGAATCCTTTTTACCAGTGAAATAAAGAGAAAGATCAAAAGAAATGAATGAAATACTGGGCGAAAGGATTTGATTAATACTTCTAACCTCAACTTATGCAACTAGAATAAATCGCCCTAGAAAAGAAAACAGGACTTGAAAAGTCTTGCCAGGAGATAGAAAAAAGAATGTTGTAAGTATAGAACAAGCTATGCAGATCTTGAAATCAAACGAAAGTTGATGTTGGAAAATGTTAGGAATCCAACAGAGAGAGAATCCTTCGTTGTATTAATATTTGACTGCGGAAAAGAACTGCTCGAGATCAAGATCAGGCCTTCATGACCGCCACCCTAAACGAGGAAAACTTCTTGCATAAAGACCTGTAAGGCGACCATGGCAAAGAGAGTCCGAAGGCAATAACGAATGATGATGTATATTGTTAAAGGTTAAGGCAGGCTGTGGCCAACATGGCCACCACTGTACACTGCCGTCTCCGTATTCGATAGTTCGGCGTCTCAAATACTTTCTGAATAAAACGAATTAGGCGCCCCAATACCCGCGATAATTGAAGTCCGAATTGTTTCTCGGTTGAAGGAAGTTTACATAGCAAATGGAAGCATATATCGATAATAGGTGAAGGTACGGTTCAGCTAGGCGCCAGGAAGCATCTTGAACATGTAGCTGAACACCACAATTTAGAGAATGAAGTTGTATATAAGTATCATATAACGATAATCAGTGTAAACTCTCAAGATAATGATACAATCGACGAACATATGGTCGTAAAGTTCATGAAGATACCATCGTGAACATCTCGCTCGTTGTTGTTGTTGTTGTTGTTGTTGTTGTTGTTGTTGTTGTTGATGATTTGGGTAAAGTTGGTTTGTTTCGCTTGAGGTTATCGACGGAGGATCGGCATAAGAAATGCCGACGTTATCATTACATAAGCATACGTTTGCTACTCACAAAACCCAGTGACCAAAGCAACCGGGGCACCACAGCTCACAGCTCATGGTCGACCAGGTAGGTAGTTTTTTTTTAAATGGTCGACCAAAACTCCGAGATCCGAAATAAAGAAATTTCTCTTCTAATCAATTTTTTTTGGATAGAATAGATGTACATATCTATTTATTTCAATGCCGAGGCAGAGGGCCAAAGAAATGGTCGTAGTGAGCGAATGCTATAAGCTGACGGAGATACACCCCGGACGACGGAGATTCATTAATGATATTAAATGGCAGTTCCCACATAGCCCAATCTTTTCCAGCTAGGCTTTACTTCCTGCTCCGAAGCTCTTTCACTGAAGGAAGTCCACCACAATCAAATCTCTGTCTCCCTCTATCAAACCACCAAACATGGTCAATATTCCAGAAATCTACCAAGCGAACGCTAGCTTCGGCAGGAATGATGACAGTCCCCAAGGTCTCATATGTGTATTTGCCGGAGCAACAAGCAACATCGGTGCCTCTACTCTCGAGGCACTAGCAGAGATGTTGCAATCGCCCACTTTTTACGTGCTGGGGAGATCATCAACGAGATTCGCTACTCAACGCGAAAAGCTTCTTAGTCTGAACCCTCAAGTGAAACTCGTGTTTCTCGAAGTCGAAACGTCATTGATTTCCGGTATCGATGGCGCTTGTAAGAAGATTCTGGATGCTGAAAAACGAGTGGATTATTTGTATATGAGTCAAGGATGCATTCCTTTGAATGTACCACAATGTATGCAACCTCAGCAACTCTTTTCTTCTGTGCGATCTGTATCTAATACTCTATAGATACGAAAGAAAGTTTGGAAATAACCTTCGCCCTGTCGTACTATACACGCATGCGACTCCTAACTAATCTTCTCCCATCGCTACGCTGTTCTCCACATCCGCGTGTTTTGAGCGTCCTTAATGCGGGACAAGAGCTGAAAATGCAAGATGAAGATATCGGTCTTCAGAATCCTGAAAATTTTGGTCCTCGCGTAGCTATTAACCATACTACCACGATGATGACACTAGGATTGGAACATCTGTCGCACATTGACGCAAACCAAAATATTATTTTTATACACTCATTTCCTGGGTTGGTAGCTAGCGATAACTTTTCTCGATTGACTGCGCCAGACTCTTTTGGTCTACTTGGAAAGATTCTAGTGCCGCTCATTGGCACTATCTTTAGTGTGATACAGAAGGTCTTTGGTATCTCAACAGCAGATTGTGGTATCAGGCAGGCATTTCTATTGACATGCGATATGTTTGAGAGAGGCAAGACATGGAGGATAGATGACAAGAGCGAGGTTATTACTTCTTCGAATGATGCATTAGAATACTATCGAGAAAATGGTTGGCGAGAGAAGGTCTTCACGCACACTTTACAGATTTTTGATAAAGCAACAAGTACTGGATAGTAAATGATTTCAGTGTCTTGTTTTCTTCTCGCTAGCTCCATTATACCCCATTGATAGATTTTTTCAATTGCGGTTCCTGGCTCCTTCATGAACTTGCAATATAGATATACTATAATAACAATCCCACTATTGCGACGAGTTGCACAACATGCAATTTGCTCTGCACGTCCAACTACAGATATTTCCCAATACATAAAGACGCTCTTGAGACGAAGAACAGATTTCAAAAGTGATCAAAAACTCTATACTTGTCGCAAATACTCGTAAAAAAAGACAGAAAAAAACTTGCCCTGACGCGAAATTTGTATTCGTCACTTTTAGAATAGCCAATTGATTCATCAATTGCTGATATTCCAATACAGAAATTCACATCGTTCAGCTTCCAGCTAGCTACCCCTTTTATCCCCACCATGTCACCGCAGAAACTCCCAGCCCAGACAAAAATGAGCGTGGAAAGCTTTCTCAAGTAAGAAACCCCCATTGCTTCATTCTCCACATTCCACCATCATCCTCAAAAATCACCCTTTGTCAAACCATCGCGCAACCAACAATACAATATCTAACTGCCTCATCATCATCATCACAGAAAACTCCCCGCAGAAAACACAACTCCAATGCTATCATACTACCTCCATAGTCCCAGTATAGCCGTCGAACGTCTGGCGAATAATTTGCCAGCATCTTCGAGTAGTAGGAGCGAGAGGAAGATGGAAGGGGTGTTGAAGGATCTGATGGGTGTGCTTGGGGAATTGCATAAGTGAGAATGGTAATGAGGAAGATTCGGGGGATGAAGCTCAAATTAGAGAGTGGGAATAGAGATTATGAGGTACAGGAATGGGAGAGTAGAATGTATACTATGGCCAGTATATATTGGAAATGAAACCTATCACTACTATTCGAAGCTCCTTTAATATTTTCTTTCTGGTAGATGTAGAACTGAGAGACAGGGGAAAATCAATCCTTCAAGGAGAAGAATAGGGGAAACTTAGGATTGCGGGGAGTCATTTAGTCCATTGCAGTGGTTTCATCTCTTTTCCTCAAAGGTCATGGCTGGCAGACAAATGAGAATATTTTCATACTGTTTTGTTTGCTGTTGTATTGTTTATCACGGCTGAGTGTAAATATTTCATCTTGCAAGCTGCTTTTCATTACTGTGAGAATTTTCATACCCGTTGTATGGAATTATCTATCGTTAGCCCTACGATACGGCCTAAAGATTCTGCCAAATCAAGCCTACTCCCTATCAGGTGTTATTGCTTTCTTCGTCTGTGTTGTGATCTTGGTCTTGGTAGTTGTTAAAGGTGGGGTCTTGTTGTAGTTGCAAATACTGTCTTTGGTCCAGGTCAAAGATACTGTGAAGGCTAGTCGAACTTAGAGGATCTTCGCTTGAGGCATGTACTTGGTGAGTTTGAGTTATATCGTCGCTATTGGCTTGCGCTCCTGGGCTTGGTAACTGGTGTGGGGTCAGAATTGGCACGTATATCGCAGTTTCGTGCTCCTCCATCATGGATCCAGCAACCTCTGTTAGAGTGCCACGACTAAAGTCATCATTAAGTGAATAGCCTTCGTAAAAGCCAGAGTCACTGGAAGGCTCCATCATGAAATCAGGTAGCGAGGAATCAAAAGGCATCATCGGAATGTTATCATGGCCAAGCGGGTTTCGTCCAAGAGGTGGTTGTTGATACAAGTCATTCTGAGAAGTCTCGGGATGCTGTCGCTCTGAAACTTGGAAAGACCTTCTCGGAATTGTTCCAATAGTGGTCGTCCCGGAAGATTGGGTCTGATGCCTGTTGATGATGTTCAATATAGCACTGATTGCGTCTTGGCTTTGAACATGTTGGGAAAGCTCGGTCCGGAGGGATGAATCCTGAAGTCGTGAAAGAGCACAAGACTCGTCATACAGCCTTTTGTTTATGTTCTCCTCATGCCCTGCACTCAGACATCAGGAAGTGTTTCAATTGTCTGCGTTGATTGTCACTTACATGGTGTTGGCATGCTTGCATCATCGGTGTTTGGGAACAGTATTCTGTACACTGCTATCCAATACTGTGCCTTGTCCGAGTGATTTCTCTTCTCTGTTCGCTTTTTAAGCTTGTCACGTTGAGACTCATCAAATCCATCAGCGTAGTCCCGTTGAAACATCGCGGCACATATTGGAATGTCGTAATGCTCTTGGAGCTCAATCTCGCCATTGCATATCAAATGACACTTTCGACATATCTTTAGTAAATGTGCCTTGTACAGATGCTGCCTAGCTCAAAGTTAGCATGTCAAATTGATGACAAGAAGTAAGGGTTCCTACTTCAGTCTATTGATATCTGGGTAGCCGGGAGGCCCACGGCAAGCCCTGCTGGATCCGTATCTTCCCGGATCATGCTTAAAGTAAGGGCAAGCAAGATTTAACCTTAGATCACTCATAGTAGGATCTGTTGAAGAAGTGGGCTCTAACGCAGGCTGTTTGTTGGGTCCATCGCCAGAGCCACCACTTCCACCAGGACCGCCATTTTGAAAGTCCTGATGTGATCTTTTCTTACGTCCATTGCCGGAGCTTCCAGAAGTACCTTTATTGCAATCACCATGACTTGGCTGTCCGTTGGCCTCCGAGCCTTGCGTGCAAGTACGTAGTCTGATTGCTAGATCTCCTAGAATTGAGCTACCAACCCGATCAGGCCAAGAAGTAGACTGGGGTGCATCAGTCAATACGAATGATTTCTTGGATGGTTCACCCATCTTGGCGCCATACTCCAGCAAAATCTTGATAGTCTCGTGTCGACCCTTGTATATAGCATAGTATAGAGGCGTCTGCCCCTTAGATCTATCGATAATATTCGGGTCGGCACCACGGGCAAGAAGTAGAAATGCAATAGCTGTATGTCCATACCCGGCAGCAAGGTGAAGAGCCGTACATCCCCAATACTGATCTATGGAGTTAATAGTGGCGCCTTTCTCCAGTAGGAGTTTTACAAGCGACACGTGTCCTCTTGCTGCCGCGATAGAAAGTAAGGAAGTGCCGGACCAAGAAATCGCTTTTTCCATAAGTATCTTCACTATTTCGACATTTCCTTGTAAAGCTGCCCATTCCAGTGGAGAGAGGCCATAACGATTGTCTCGAGTAGTAATGCTTGCTCCTGCTTCCAGGAGAAGTTGAAGAACAGATACGTGATTGTTCTCAGCGGCCAGTGATAAGGCGGTACGCCCATACGCGTCTCTGGTATCAAAGCACTGTACTTCTCCGAACTCTCTAATAGTTTGAACAAGATTGTAAATCCCAAAAGCAGCGGAGATGTGGAGAGCTGTCCATCCTTCTAGCATGTATTTTGAGGAACTCCGTGAGTTTGCATGCTTTTGATATTGGGCAATCCAAAACTTCAAAAGTTTAGGGGACCGCGAATGCAAACTTTTGAAAAGAGGCTGATATGATACGCCAGAGCGATCAGCTGCTCTTGCATGTTCAACCCAGTGAACGACCGCATATTGCAAGAAACCGGAGTTGTCGAGATCAAAATTTACACCTGATTTGTCGTCGAGAGATCTAATTGCCAAATAGGCGACGCATACTTCGGCAATAGAAATTTGCGTGTTGTTGAAGTATTTGGCATCAGAATACCCTAGCTGAGAGGTCTCCGAGGCGGCTCTTGATATCAAAAATTCTCGAGCGCTTAGATGGACAAGGGAAACAATTCCATCCAGTCCTTCAACCTCTAAAAGTCCATGACAGGATGCGATTAGAACATCAATACTTGCTTGGTATGGCGATAGTGATTGATCTTGAGTAATATGCCGAGAGCTTTGACTTGATACTGGTATCGACCGTTGATAGACGTCCAAAGCAACTTTCAATTCCCTCAGCGAAAACGGCCGTCTAGCAAACACGACCCAACCTAGAAGTCTCAGTGCAGCCCTTGACTCCGCCCGAAGTACATATTCGTAAATGCCGTTATATACATCATCCAAGCTTGTAGGAACTCGCGAAACTGATATTTTAGTGTCATTCTCTTCGTAATGTGTAAACTCTCGTAGATTATGTATGACAAGTTTGACCCAAAGAAAAGTACCAGATGCTCGCTTTAATAATGTATCCGACACCTGCTTCTGATTGGGAAAATCTGGAAATTTTGTTAACATTTTGAAGGAGATGAATTGTTGTAAATCTGTTTGATTTTCATTCTCTAGAACAATTTTATGTTGTGGTAAATCGGAGAACGCTTCTTCGTACATCAAACCAGGCCGACATGTAATAAATAATTTGATTGAATTTTCCAAGACAATTGAATTGAGAGAATACAAAAGAGAAATGACGGAAGATATCTCCCCGTTGGCGCATTCGTCCAGGGCGTCAATAATAATATATAATCGATGGGCTTTGGCGGCTGCTTCTAAACATGTTGCTAAAAATTCTTCTGTGAGTACGGCTTGAGAAATCCACTCTCCCCAGCTATTGCGGGGCTCTTCGACCTTGTGATAATAATTTCGCTTTTGGTCAAGCAAATAAAGTAGATCCGACAAGGGACTCGAATCTTTTGACATGATTTGAAAGATCAAAGAGCGCAGGAGGTCATTAGCGGAAGTATCAGGGGATCCGTAATGGAAAAAATGATAGAGGAAAATCGCAGGCCGGTCTTCCAAAGAGTGATTTTTAAAATCTTTGATAAAGTTGGCAGCAAGTGTTGATTTGCCAGCGCCAGGGTTTCCTTGGATCCACAAAATAGAATTATGATCACTCGATAGCCATGACCTGAACTCTCGGTTTTCCAAGAGCCACTTGCCGGATCCAGGTGCTGCGGAGATGGCAATTTGTGACTTTTGTGTTGCCAGCCAACGAAGTATTTCTGTCAAAGTTATACACTATGCAAAAAATTATACAGAATTTACACACCTTGCTGATGTTTTTGCAGGTTCGGTACGCACTCTGCGATTGGGTTGACGATTCTTTTGAGTGTTGCTAATACTCGCTTGAAGTTTGGTTCACCGACACTTGTGAACTGGCAGATTGTCTTAATACACACATCAGACGGCATGATACTAGAATAATCGTTTGGAAAGCTCTGGATCTTACTTGATGGTTTGAATGAAGCAGAGCGCTATTTGAAAAACTATTCAGTGACGATGTACCGTCAACCACCTGTTTGGTCAATCAAGATATTCCCGTTAAGGTCTTTTGCCACTTACCATTCCAAAGTTCGCGACAGGTAACTCCTCAAAAAAAGAATCAATGCTGAATTTGAAGAACTGCTGAAGCCGAAGGTGCTCAAAATCCTCTTGAATTTGTCTTAGCTGCGCAGAGGTATCTTCTAGCTTGCACTGAAATTGAGATTCGCATACGAAATCTTCACTGATTCCCTGACATTTTCTCACACCCGAGAAATACCGGAGGATGTTGAAGATACCCTTGTGGTCTGTATGAACAGGTGTAGCAAAGAATAGTATAGCAGAAGTAGAACGCTTGATGGAGATAAAATCGGCTCGAGCCCCTGTTGACGCGGCAATCAAGGCCTTCTGGAGGACTATACCCCCAAGACTATGGGCAATGAATATTATAGGTCGCGATGGAGCCTAATATTGTTTGAAGTATTAGTGACACAATGACTAGATTTGACATAGTATACAGGTAATGATAAAGAGAAGCTTCGTAAGCAATTAGAGAGAGGGATTGGAAAACGCGAGATAGAAATACTAGCCTCTTGATGTGGGGCACGAAAGGCTGTGAGAGATTCAAGCAAGCTTTCAGCATAAGTTGAGATATCTGATCCTCTCGAGTTGACAAAGGGGATCGCGTTACTTTGGTAGCCAAAAGTGAAAATCCTCGAAGTAGGTAAGCTTTTAGGAAGAAGATCATACAACCAGAGCCTTTCTGGTCCCTTCTCATTCTCCGAACACCCAGCAGTGGCTGCGCCTCGAAGTCCGTGTACGAATACTATATCGACGTTACCATGGGCTTGAACCCCCAATTCGTCACCTGGATGGATTAGGCTCAGGCCTGTAATTTCTGCCATTGGGGATTAAGGAGGAACCTACGTAACTGTCAGGTATATTTCAGCAAAAGAATTGCGCGCAAACGAAATTTGGGGAAATACCCGATCACTTGTATAGAATTGTGATATCAAATAAGCATGCGAAAAGCGCAACCAGGAAAATAATGGTTGAAGGGAGGTATAACCTTGATGCGATTGTGATCTTAACTACTCGTGAATAACAGCATTGCCACCATGAGTTTTGCGAATTTCGCATAACTTTTTCAGTGCAATAGTACCAATGAAATTTGCCATGTACGCCCTGCTGGGGCTGCAAGCGCCAGGGAACACCATTTCATTGAGACACGGGATGTTGAAGGGACGGGATTGAACATATATTTACTCGTATGCTAGGTTTAATTGGCTGCAACAATTCTGTATCCTGATGCACTGCAAGGCAAATTCAAAGGCAGACTCCTGCTATATCACAGCCACACTGAGAGGCCGAGTGAAGAACCAGCACATGAATATCCCAAGCCATGTTATCTGAGGATTATCCAATAAAGAAAATATATAATCATTGAATGTAGAGACAATGATAAACAACATGACTGGCCGAGGGGAGAACAAGATGTAGCCGTCCGTTAGTCTACCCAGTTGGCCCGTGCGAGATAAATTATCTCGTGACTTTTACGAATAGGATGAGTGAGAATGCATACTACGAGTTGGTTCTACTTATATTTTTCTACTCACTCCATCACTGAATAATTCGCATACTTCAACACTTGTTGGAATGTGATATAAAATCATCGTCGGAGTGTGTATCTACATGTATTGAATCGATTCATTCGTTTATTCAAGCACTCATCCCGGGAGTATCATACCAGCTATCCATCCATCCAACGCGCTATCCATAAAAACAGGTATACTCATAAAATACATGAGCCCTAATGTGCTCGAACAAGGAGACCCGCGACCCTTTCATCCGCCATGCCATGCAATGCCATGCAGCGTATTTAGCAATCCATTCCCATCCCATATGAACCTACCCTAGTCGAGCTCTCGTAATCATTATCTACACCTCACTCCTGTTTCCATTCCCATTTTCCTTACACCGTCTACCACCCAATCCAGACCCGGCCAAACCCTAACCAACCACACCTTTCAAACTCAAACTCTCCAAAAAGCCACCCAAATCCTCCTTCTTAACCTCCACCACACAATGTTCAAAGCTATCAATCCTCACCCTCGCATTCGTCTCTTCTACCACCTCCTGAAACGCATTTCCGAATTTGTTCCTCCCAAATCCCTTTCCTCTCTCCTGTTCATCTTCATCTTCGTCTTCTTCCTCTTCTTCTGATTCCGATTCTGAAGATTCTTCTTCCGTTTCGTCGTCTTCTTCATCATCTTCTTCTTGACCTCGCTCCGCTCGTGCTGCTTGTTTTGCCGCACGTTTGTCTTCGCGGATTTTGTCTTTATTTTTCCTCCTCAAATCTTTTGCCGCTTCTTTTTCTTCCTTCTTCTTCGCCTTTTCCCTCGCAGCTTTCTTATCACCAAACCCCCATCCACCTATTCCCCCTCCTCCTCCGCCAGTACCAACAACCACATAAACACCCCTGACTTCGTTCAAACCTGCCACAACCAACGGCGTACCTCTCCCACCATTTCCCAGCTTTCCTTTACTTTCTCTTTCCTGTTCCGCAATTGCTTCACCGATCCAGAGCGCGAGTTTGGTAAGCGCAGCTGGATGAGTGAAGAGTTGGACATCTGGGCCATCTTTTACTACTGCCATGCGGAAGGCACGTAGATGTTTGATTTGTCGTTTTTCGATTAGTGAGGTTCCCGTGCGGAGAATTGCGCGGTGGAGATGTTGAGCTATGGGAAGAGCGAGTTTGAGTTCCTCGATTCTGTTTTTGTGGTGTAATTAGTATTTAAATCTTATCTTCTTGCATCCATGGATAATGGAGGAATAGACAGAAGTAAGGGGGAAAACGTACTTCTCGAGGGCATCATAAGCATCCCAGAATCTCCCAACCCATTCCTCACCCTCCAAAGCACCATCTTCATCACTAATCTCCTTAGTCTCTCGACTTCGATCCCAAGCACCATTCTCTGGAGTAGTGACTGCCTTCTTCCCAACCTCCAAGATAGATCCCACTACAACACCGACATCCTGAGCACTAAGAGTTGCCTTCCAACCCCAACTCCTGACGAAACCCCATCCTTCCTTTGAGCCTCCGCGATCTCTTCCATCTGTGTCTGCACTTGGGACAAGATCGTCTAGCCCATAAAGTTCCGAGTATTTTAATAATTTTGTTCGAAGCCCCCGTTTAAGTTCCATATCCATATGAGTATAACTTTGCTTGCATTGAACAAGACTTACTCCCATCTTTGCTAGTAATTTGTGTAGTCGCTTTCGCCCACTATCTGACCAAATGTGTAATCTCGCTGATAAATATGGAGAATGTAACATGCTATCATATAAACTCCAATGTCTAATAAGTAGAAATTTTGGTTCTGGTGATAGACGAATACTTGTATCCGTTGGACTACGCGCTGTTGTCGGTATTATGCCACTGTTCTCTGGTGACATATTTCGATTGGAATTAAAAGCCGAGTCAGAAAGCTCTGGGGGATTGAGACGTCGTACTTCGTCTCGCAGAAGCTGTCGTGTTCGTGATCCTCGGGAGCCTAACCATCCTGCCGGCGACGACTTTTCTGTAGTTACTGCGATTCCGATTGCCGATCGACCATATAATTCTTGAGAGCTGACTCCAACTATTGTCATCCAAAGTAGATCATTATCTTCTCTCCCCAACTCTGACGCTAAGGAATACATCATTGAAGATATGGGTTCGGAATATGATGCACCAAGGTTATAATATGTTTGGAGAACCATTTCATTCTTTCGACGCAATTTTCGTAATCTTCGCCGCAATGCTCTCGGGGAGGGTGGTTTAGGGAGTTGTGCTGGCGAAGGGGATACGGACCGTGAATGCGAATCTGAGAATATTGTCGGATCGTTTAGTGATAGTAGTCCACGTTGAGGAGCACGAGTTGGAAATTCTGGAATTGGACTTGACTAGTAACATTGTTAGCAGGTATAGATTATTAAATTCTAGGATACCTACCGAGTTACTTCTCCGCCTCTGCCGTGGTCTATCATCCTCGACGTCAGTATCATCTTCCTCATCTCGATCCGACCAAGACTTTCTCTTTTTCCCTGGTAGCTTGACTGGAGTTTCATCATTGGCATCACTTTCGCCTTCTGTTTCGCTACCCTCGCTATCATCTTCATTATCTTCCATCTCAGGCATTTCTACTAATGCCAAGTATGCGTCCTTCTCCGCTTTCATATCTTCTTCAATATCCCCGTCGTCGAAGACAATAATTCCTCCTTTGCCTGGCTTATAATTTCTTGCAATCATTCCACCAACTACACCCTTAGGTGGTTCAGATATAATCTCCCCGCCTTCTACTTCATGCGATATCAGTGGAAAGCCTCCGAAGACATTCCCTAAATTCCAAGGTCGTCTTGCATCCACAACCCAAACTTCAACACCACCATAACTAGCTTCGTCTGCCTCTGAATCAAAACCCAACAACGCTCCCAGATCAACCAAGCCTCCAACACCTAAGCAAACCACAACACCCCCACTACCTCCATGATTTTCCATCATGGGTTGTATAACATTCTGCCCCGCTTTCTCCAGATCTCCATATCCCGCAATTGGTTGTATCTTGTGAGGAATATAGTCGCGTTTAAGAAGTTGGGTAAGAATTCGACATCCGCATAGGGCGTCAGGTTCGAGAGCAACGAGTATAAGGACTGGCGGAGATAAAGGATGGTGAGTCTTTTGAAGGTGGAGATATAGTGTGGCAAGTTGTGAACGTGGTAAATACATGTTGAAAGATGCAGAACGCGTCAAATAATGTGCCAATTATGGCAGATTATATTGCACCTCTGCTGGAGTCAAATTCCAAGTATGCGGTTCGTCTTTAAGTGTAGTTAGGGACGCGTTTCGATATTCGGAACTGGTTGGACTTATTGTGCGAAAGACGACATTGAAACTTTGTGGGTCTTAGATTTAGTACCAGAATCGAATTCTCGTATATTCAAATATCAAATTAAAATGTATTATCATGAATTATGTTGGTTGTTAAAAAAATTGTGGGCGTTCTGAAATGTATGGGTGTAGTCGTAATTGATTTATGAGAAAGTCGCGATTTCACTTGGACGCGCTTTCGCTAAATTTCATGCAAGGTTGATTATTCTTTCACATCCAACCGCTCAACTCATTTCATTCCGTCTCACCTCTCAGACAACATATATATGCTTTCACTTCACACAGTCATCAGCAGCAGCAGTATCATCATCTCTATCTATCATGGTATTTCTACTTATATATATGAGCATGAATTGGCCATTCACTTGTTTAAAAGAATATATGGTGAATTGTTTAATTCAATCATCGCAATTCGTTGCTCATCGTGCTAAGAATACTATGAACAATCGTCTGAAGAGTAGAGTAACTCACCTATTACTCTTTTCACAGGCAAGACATTGAGAATCGCAAACATCAGACGACATACGTCGTGGGTAGAGATTGAATGATTTGCTTGTTCTAGACAAATCAATCGAATTCATCACGGTACACAGTGAGTAATGATGTACTGTTAATTGTCCGCTTCAACTCTGAACATTTCTACTTATTACCACAATCATTCTTATACACAATGAGGGTATCTTGAAGATGATTGCTCTCTCATCCGACTGTTTGCTCCTCTAATGCTCTGTTGTTCCCACTGCCATTAAACAAATGAAATTCGGAATTAGGAAATTTCCCTTCGCTCCTGAGATTATATATCCGAGTACTTTCTTCTTGTTTCTCCTCTTTTTTCTTCCTTTCGAACCTCTCACGGAGTTTTCCCATCTTGATTTCATCTTCTTTCAACCATTCCTCGGAGTGACCTTCTACTTTTTGTCCTCCACTCGACGCAGCATCTGCGTTGATCCAATTTACCAAGTCACGAACATACTCAGGTTCTCGTCCTTCATTTAAAGCATGAAAAGCTCTCCCCAACCCCTTTTCTACTACCCTAAGTCTATATTCTTTTCTCATTTCTTCTTCGCGTGGTAAGTATGCTTTGCCAGCGAATACAGCTGCGAGTGCAATGGCTTGGAACTCGAACAAGGAAAAGGTCGATACGTAATACGCTGTACCGACAAATGCAAGTGTTGGATCTGGTATATAGAATATGTCTTTGTGAAGATTGTGAACTTGCGTTCCGTCAGTTACAAGAATTGTTTCATTTGCTTCGGCTGGGGATATCAGATCGTTATGATACGGATGAAGAAACGGGTATGAGATATGATATCCTGTGCAAACTATCACTTTATCAATATCACTAAGCGTTGTCCCATCTTTCAAGTGAGCGATACCTCGACCCTCATTACTCGTCTCAAATTCAAAAGACACGCATTCTCCAACTCTCTTTGCGCTTGGAGGTAAAAAGCTAAGTGGAAGGTCAAATTGACCGCCTCGGGTGGATTGATAAACCGTCTTGGCTACGCCGTTGATCTCCCTAGCAATGTCTGTCGAGGATACACTCCCCCCAATTAAAAGAACGTTCTGACAAAAGTCAGTCAATGGTAGTGCTATTGAGTGTTATTGCTTACCTGCCCTGCAAGCTCTTGGGGTCTCCTGTATGCTTTTGAGTGCATAACTCTTCCAGGATGATTTCTCTTCCATTCCTTCAATCCTTTGATATCAGGCACTCTATTGGCGTGATAATGTCCACTCGCCACAACTACTTTGTCAAATTCCTGCCACGAGTCAGTATTCACTTGCAGATGCTCTCTCGGCGATTTACCTCTTCATGTTCCAAGAACTCCACATTGCCGTCATGAGTTCTGTTTAACATCTTTGATCTCACAATCCATCTCCCATTTACTTTCTTGATCGTTTCGACTTTCGTATTGTACTTGAGGAAACGTTCTAGGTGAAATCTTTTGGCATAATCGTTCAGATATTCACCAACAACCTTCACATTGACGAAATCACCTGTGCCTTCCTTCCACGGGTGGTCTTTCATTTCTTGGAGTTTCGTTGAGATGTTTGTTGTCAGACCAAAATATGCAGGACCTGGTGGTGCGTGCTTCAATTTGAGTATTTCTTCCTGGGGAAATTCTGACTGTGACGTAACATCCTCGCAATCTGAATCTGCCTCTGAGTAGAGGCCTGCAACCGATGGTAAAACTGATGGATATCTGTATTCAATCGGCTTTCTTTCATCGTATGCCCTAGGTCCTCGTATTAATATCAGTCTTTTCCTTACAGGCTTCAAAAACAAGTGGTAGGAACATAACTCACCAGACGCCTCCGGGTTTTGAAGATCGTTCATAGATCGTTACGTCAAGTCCATAATCTATGAGATGTCTCGCAGCCGCCAGTCCACTGACACCTGCACCGATCACAGCAACTCTTTCAAACTTCAAGCCCATGTTACGTTTGTATGCTTCCAGGTCGAAATGAATCCAATCCCACATTCAAGTTATACCAGGAAAATATATTTGACAGAGTTTTGTGTTATCTTCGCGGGACCATTAATTATTATACGAGAAACCAACCTTGACGCCGCTATCAGAATGCGAATTAAACCCTTTTGAATGCGGTCATGCATTGATATCTTTATGCTTTGCACTTATCCTTGATGGGGTCCTGAAATATTGTGTGATGCCTGCAGCCATTTCGCCATATTTCGCTTCCGCACACTGATTGACCAATAACATCGAGCATTTTGGAAACATCCCCCGCAAGGGTAGTAATACGTTTGACGTGATCGCAGGCTTTCATAACATACCACGGATACAACGGGATCTGCAAATGTTTCAAGAATGTCCATTTATTTGGTGATTGTTTTGGAAAATAGCTAGCACGTGAAGAAGTCACATCGATATCACGTGGTTCGTAGTACAACGACGACACTGCGTTTCCTGAAGTAACAGAAACCGATGCATTTCTCCATTTCAAACAGTGAAAAGCGATGAATGACTAGGTACTGAATTCATCTCTTGATGGTACTAGATATAGCGATATTATACTCACTGTTATACAAAGCGTGTGCAGTGAATTGACGGCCCAGGAACAGTGAATATTTTCTTTGCGATAGCAATTGCACAATGGCATTTTTGTATCTTATTAATAACAAATCCTTTTGCATTCAGATAGGAGAACATTCAAGAGGTTCTATTGAAATCAAGTCAAGTGTGTGTACCTTTGGGATAGTGCTTGCAACGCCATACAGCAAAGGGTTTCAATCTAAGGGTCATTGTTGAACCACAATAACTTTGCTATTTGGTTCATCACCCCTAACACTTTTTCTCAAAGTTTTGAAAGCCTGTGAATTTCCAGTGTGCTATGAGAGTGGGTTCAAGAGGCAATGTGAAAGATGTGATGTTGATGATGGACGAAGGTCATAATAATTTCTCATGATACCAAGCCATATTCACTACTCAATTGTTTCATCTTGCCTTCTCAACAATTTGTCCCAGATCTTGTCTTTTCGTTTTATCGTTTGCCATCATCACAAACAATTAATCAGAAGGTCTCGTTGTGCCGCCACAATGTCAAGTGCGATCTTTAGCTGAATCTCTCATCTACTGGTCTCGTAGGCACTTCAAGAGCCATTATTCATGAAATTTGGCAGCCGTATTTTGTAACTACCAATACTGCCACAGCGATACACCCTCACGATAAGCATACCGTAACAAAAAGCCAACATAGTACTTCATTCTCGGCAGAATTGTTACAAATACACAGCTATCACGATCCCTCACAAGACATCATATTGATCTCCGCCTCGCGACCGCATTCACATTAAGCACAGCGCTTGGTCTTTATTCCACGATGAAATCTACAATGTATCCAACACTTCTTGAAGACTCGGACCTCAGTGGTGTGAGTCTCATTTTAAGCCATGGCATACTTTCATATTCTAACCAGGATCTCATCTTAGTCTGCGGTGACGCTACTCATTTGCGTGGTGATTGGTACAGTGTGTTTCTTCTCTATATGGGAAAGACGCAATTTGCTATATTTTCACTTCTAGGCGTTTTAAGAACAATAGAGTTGAGGTTGGGTAGGAAAAGGGACGAGGGTGGAATGGAGTTGACTTGCGGGACATGATGGATAAAAAGGCGTTTGGGGTGAACATTATCTTGTTTGAGCTCTGTGCTTATGATGCGGAGTTCCTTGTTTGAAGAGATTTCTGGGTTGTTTCTCAGGATCTGTCAAGCATAGGTTATCAGGTGTCCATGATATCAAGACTATGCCAATCACCAATACACAAGGTCATAGTTGGTTAATGTGTTCTTTCATTTTCCATTGGGGTACACAAGGGAGGAGTCTTTCGGTCCATCTGTGAGACAACAACCTATTTAGCTGAGAGGCAAAGTTAACAAGTTTCTCTTCCACATCACTCTCACTGTCAAGGACTTGCAGAAAGAAATTTGTGGGCAATTCTGATCCTTATTGTGCTTGTGGCAGTGATTATGTTTGATATTAAATCTGGTGACTCTGAAACACGGAAAAGGAATACATTGAGTAACCTACTCTATGTAGTACATACCTATCTTCTCTCACTTATATTTACCCTCATCAACAGAATTGGCTATCCAGCAATATACATATTGTACATTGGAAAAGTTGACAATGGTGGGGAATACTTAAAGGCTGTTCCACTCATATTCTGGAGATGGATATTGTCAGTGAATACCACAACATTCAAGATCATGTTAACAGGATGAATTCTGTCTATAAAAGACATTTTCTCTAGTTCATTGATATTCTTTCTTCTACAACTCTTTATAATCAGCATTTGGTCCTCACAAGACATCTTCTCCTGGTCCTTCAATATCTTCCATTACATACATCCTTTCTTGAATCAAACACAGACAGAAGATTATATCAAGCGTGTTCTCTCTATGCTATGAATTGAAAATTGACACTTGTTAATGGGTTCATTCAAGAATTATATTGTAAGACTACACAATCTCAATCTAAGAGGCATTTCCTTTCGATTTCCTTTCACTTTTCTTTGCAGTGTTCACACTTCTTATCCGAAGATAGATCAGGAAGATACTGGTCTATCCGAAAGTGAAGCTGTCGCGTCGCGTCAACAACAATTATTCCGTTCCGAGGCCATCCTCTTCCCATAACAATCTCGACCCAGCTTCTGCTTCTTTTCAACAAAACAACTTCGAACTATAACAACTTTTTTCCATCCTTTGATCAACAAGATAGTTTGATAGCAATTAACATGGACAACGTCGAAGTAGCCATGGAGAATGAAGAGACAACAATTCCAAACAAGGAGGAGCAACAGTCGATTCAAATCCATGATGATTACAAGAATCCTGGTGCTGTTGCTGAGTGGGAGGAATTCGTAAGTGAATACAAGAATCCAATCTGAGAATTCAACTATTTTTTCTCTTGTCCCAGAAACCTATACTAACTTCTGATGTTTTATTATAGTTAAAGTCGGGTCACTACAGTGCAGTCCTTCCTGCAGCATATCTCGAAGTTGACAAACTTCAAGATGACCCAACATTCTGCATTCAAACTTTCCTTGACCCCTTGGAGATGGAAGCTCGGTGCGCAACTCTCATTGCACAATTCCATTCTTTCAAGAGCTTTTCTCAGCAAACTCAACTACGTGTCCCCGATCTTGCTTACTACAATCTCGCACATGACACTGCCGAGACAGAAGTTTGGCGTGGAATTCTCAATTTTCGTCAACCCGATGCGACATACCTCAAAGCTGTTCCTCAATCTGAAAAATGCGGAGACAGCTCCATGGAGGATCATCCTGCTAGATCAAGCTGGCATCCGGTCTTTGGCCACTTGGTTCGTCCTATCCCTCGTGAACCAAGCCTCAGGAGCTGGGGATCGGAAGGTGATCTTGCTGCTTTTCGCTGCGAAGGCACTTCCGCAAGACTCACCCGCGCACCCACTTTCGGTAGTAGCACTGCTTCAGATCGCGAATGGGTCTCGAATGTCCTAAACGGTTACCTCAACGTTTCGGATGAGTGGATCGTTTACGATGAGGCTGATGCATCTTCTCGCGGTCGTCCAGAGAGTGTTATCAGTAATTGCTCTGCTTTGATCAACCATGATCATGAGTGCACCGCTCCCTCTAACCTCTTCCCTGCTTCGCCTGTCATTAGCCTAGCTCCTGCCCCAACTGCAACAGGTATCGATTATACTGGTCCAAATCCTTCGGCAACTCTTGATCAACGCCTTGACGATCACGCAGATGCGCCTATCGCCAACGACGAGGGAGACTTGGAGAGTGCTAGCCTTCGCAGAACTGAGCGTCCCTACTTAATCGTAAGTTTCTACTATTTACCGTTTTACTGCCACCTCTTTATTCATTGCTAATTCTCTGCGTCTTATAGATCTTCGTAATTGTCATTATCAGCTTCGTTGCTGGCTCGATTGCTGCTATTGTTGGAGCATTTGTTTTCGCTGCTAGAAGGGGTATCCTCTAGTTTTTGTCATTCAATCAATTATGGGTTACAAGAATGGGATGACATTATGTAGTGGTTTAGATTCAGGTCAGGACCTATAAGGTATTGAGCTGATAATTATCGGCTGGTCACTACTTCTTGTTTCTTTAGGGTCTAGTCAAGGAAAGGCTTCAAGCTGGTTGATTAGGATGATGCTTTAGTGAATGTATCTCAGCTGTTATATGGCAAATCTATAATTCACTATTATAACTTTAATATGTTTCATTAGTAAATAGCTACTTGCGCTATAAATATTTATCCCTAATATTGATGGAATGTCCACAATGAGAGATATTGATATAACCAAACAATCACAAAGACCCGTCTGATGACATTCAGTCAGATATCAGCGATGTTAGGTTTGATTCATGAATTGAAGATACTTATCTCATGTTTTCTGCATGACATAACCTAGATGTTCGTCTTCCATTCGAAAATAATGAAAGTCTGTTGAGTATATCCTCACTTTCAGTTCAAAGATTAATAGAACTCGTCGCATGCTTTCTTTGACTACAATTCCAAAGTTCCAAGGATAGACTTGGGGATCTCTGTTACTCATTCTGATTATTTCAGATGGCATGTCTTAAAAGTCTAAGATTTTTCTAATCATTTTGAATGAACTTTCAAACAGCTCCAGTTTATCGTTGCTAGATATCCAATTCTAGTAGGAAGACCAGGGAGAAGATGGCTAGGCTCTCGGTTAAAGTACTGCACATATCACCACTACGTAAGATAGTTTAATAATTCATGCCATTATCGTCAGTCAATACCCATGTTCTATGATACCTGAGTCTAAACATTATCGATATTCTTCTCCCAAACTTTTGAAGACACGATTCACCTCTAATTCAAATGAATTGAGAATCTAAACCACAGTCTAGTTTTTTTGGAAATCATATATATGGTACTAAGCAGTATGCTGGTAACAAACATCTTTTTCTATTCCAATAAATTTAACCACGTATGGTTTGAACTCAAAGCCAATTCACTGCATGATGAGAGAGCAGGCAGTGTGATATCAATGACTTCCTTGTATCTCTGCCTTCACAAGGCTTTTCTTCACACAAAGGGAGATGCAAATGAATAATTGTTGCAGCTCTTCTTTGAAACATAAGTTTGACTGTTATATAGCATTGCTATGAACAACCCCCTACGGAACTCCATATCTCCTCCTATCTACCAAAACCAAACCAACCAACCAAAATCATTAAAAAAAAAATCATGCAATTCCCGACATTCATCCAGCTTTTTCATTACCATCAAGTATCAATCATCCTTCATTGTCTATCGCTCATTTCATTCCAACCGCATCTCACACTTTCCAATCCCATTTTCTCTCCTACTCAACCCTGACCTCCCCCTCCGCCTCCATTGCCATTCTTCTTCCCCCTCTAACTCCTCCTCTTCTTCGGTACTCCTGCATTTACATTTCCACCTGTCCCCTCATCTAGTCTAAATTCTCCCTCCAATGAAGTTTGTACCGCGCTACTTTCTCCGCTCTCAAGCTGCAGTTCCCTCTCTTCAAGAGGTGTTTGAACCGGACTACTTTCTTCACTCAGAATATCGAATCTATCATGATCAAGTGGTGTTACAGCCTCAAAGTGACTTTCTTGTTCGTATTGAGGTTGTTTTCCGATCGATCTATTCTCACCAGGTCGAGGAAGAGAAGTACCGAAACGGTCTTGATATGTCGGGATATTGAAACGTTCTTGTTGAGAAGGTGCTGAAGATGAGGATTCACCACCTTCAAATCGACTCAACAGATTCTTCACATTGCTACTCCTTTTTTCATTTCCTGGTTCTGCAATTTGCTGTTGAGACTCTTTAGCTGAATACGTACCCTGCAGACCGAATCTAGATCCTTGCGAAGTCCCCAAAGAGCGCAATGGCTCATCATATCTATTCGTCGAAGAACTATACTCATCTCCAACATCTGGAACTCTGCTTGATCTCCCAACAGAACCCGGAATCTTAGTCGGGGAAAGACCGAAAGTAAATCCCTGTGAAGAACCCATAGATTCTCCTAGCCCAGTCTCATCATGTCCACATCTAGAATAACTGCTCTGTTTTCTCAATTCAGGACTGTGACTTCTACGGATACTATCTGACAATCTTTGGCTCGCGATTGGTAACCGTGCTTGTGCAAGAGATCGCATTTGTTCATTGTATGAAGAATATGTAGGCTCAAGACTTTCGCGGATTGTTTCAACCCGTTCTGCTCCTCTGATTGGCAACCCGAAATTCATACCTTGGGAAACAGGTCGTGATTCATCATATGTAGGAAATGTTTCGGTGGATATTTTTGTCGTTAAAGCTGTTGATGGAGTTGTCGAAATGGTATCTTGAAATGACGATTGATATGTGGGCGTTATCGGCTGATCTTGATGGGGCTCAGGGTCGTTGTAATGGACTTCTTGAGTTGGATAGGACTCTGAGGGATATTCTTGAGAATAGCTCGAGCTAGAATATGCAGGCATTAGTCTCAGATGCTGGCTGTCATCTTGGTCGTTGAAGGAAGTACGTGTATCGTGAGGAACTTTTTCATGGCTTGAATATCTTGGTTGTGGTATAGATCTACTAAAGCTTGTTCCTTGAAAGGGGTAAGAACCGCTTGATTCATAGCGTGAAGTTGCTGGTCCCGGTTGAAATGACACCATATCATCTTCCGAGTCGGAGTAAGTTTGTGTATTTAGAGCAGGCTCTTCATAGTCATAGTCATAGCCATAGCCTGTGTATCTTTGCTCCGCTGAAATTTCGGGCTGACTGAACTGTGCCTCGTGAGTTGAGTCAGTTCCGGCAATGATGTGGCTAGGTTCTGACTCTTGTTCTGGTTCTAGTTGCTCGGTAGCCACGTATTGACTGGCAGTAGCTCTCGGGTCAAAAAAATCATCTCTCTCTGACCTGTGATGTTCTGTAGTGATCGCTGGCTCATTTTCTTGGGAATAGATGGATTCGGTATCCTCAATTTGTAAGTCATCTTTGACTCCAGTAGCAAAACTATTCTCCGATATTTGTTCGTTATCAGACATAACTGGAGCTTCTCTAGAGTCTAGCTCGTCCGCGAACTCTAGCTTATCTTCATTTGACTCGTGGGAGCTGTTTTTGACAGCTTCCTTATTGACTGGTAAAATATCATCGAAGGATCGATAACTTTCGGGTTCAATGTCATGTTGAGCTGGAAAGTGTTGAACAACGGGATAGTCGTCCTCCTCTAGGATGGCTTTCTCTTCCTGGGTTGACTCGCTTAGAAGAGGAATCTCAAGAGGAATCTCGGAAGCAATTTCATCTCGACTTGGCTCGCTATCATGCTGGTTTTCTTCGATGGCTGGAGCTTCTCCGTGATTTGACGTAGTTGATTGAAATTCTGCTGAAGGCTTTGATCCTTGTACTTTGTCATCGGGAGTATCATATAGTTCATCCCATTCGTTATCATCAGTCGTTTCAGATTTAAGAATTTCGGGGACCACAAGATCAGCTCCTAATTCCTTGTGATCTTCAACATTTTCTTGGTCGACTTCACGCTCTACGGAGTGAGTATTCTTGTCAACTCTGGAATCGACGTCTTTTGAATTTTCTTCCGAAATTGGCTCTGTTCTGACAACCTCTAGATGTTCCACTGAAGGGCTTTCATCCTCTATTTTTTCGTCTTCACTTGCCACGTCCTGGGTGCTTTCGTTGATGGGATCCAATTCAGGTGCCAAACTGTTTTCGACAGGGTGATCTTCGAGTGTCGTTTCCTCTTTCGAGTCTTCCTGTTTGAGATTCACGGAAGATTGCTCGAGGTTGATCTCTCCTTCCAATTTTGGTTCCTCTGGTGTAACTTCTCCAAGACCTGATTCTGATTCAAGTTGAACAGGCAAATATTCATCTTCCTCGCTGCGTGAAGGAATTGCACCATGGTCACTTAAGTGTGCACTTTCAGATTCTTCCGTCTCGGGTTCCATGTCCGGAATTTGTACTTCTTCTCCATATAAAGCTTCATCTTGAATAGGTGCATTTTCTTTGCTCACAACCTCCTTCTCAAATTGCTCGGCTATCGGCAGGATTTCAAGAATTGTTCTCTCATCTTCGGAAGAGAGTACGGGAGACTTTCCTTTCACTCTCTCGTCCTTCGTAATCCGACTCTGACTTTCGGTAATGTCCTCATGGGTGGCTGGAGTAATCTCCTTGACTTGATGCAACTCGTCTGCGGGTAAGATATTGGCAGACTCTATCTCATGAATCTCCGATTCTGCAGGAATAATTTCATCTTCGGAATCGTTGGATGACACAGCATGGCTTTCCGAGGTTGCTTCCGGGCTAGTGTCGTTTAAATGATCCTCATCAGTCACAAAACCCCTTTGCTCTTCCTCCGGTTCAGTTACTTCAGAGATGTCGTGGCTTTCGGCCAGTGATTGTGCTTCCAAGAAATGAATTGGTTTTTCGACATGAGTTTCGGTCTCCGGCTCCCTAGGTTCATTCTCGTGAATTGTTTCCGTCTCTATAGGAGCATCTCTTCTTTCCTCATCCTCAGCCTCAGCCAATATTCTAGCCATCTCCGCGTTTAAGGCAGCAATCTCATCACGTGCTTTTATATCTTCAGGATCTTCATAGACAACTGGCTCTGATTTTGACTGGCTTCCAAGAATTGAATCTTGGCCGGGTGTCTCGGCAGCATCGATTTCTATTGATTTTTCTGCATCTCTGATATCTTCAGAATCTTCATGAATCACACTCTCGGACGTTGGTTCGTTTCCAGGGACCGATTCTTCTTGGTGACTATCAAGTATCTCCCTCTCAGTTGATAGAGGTTCGTCTCCATCGTTGGCTACAATCTGCCCTTCTCCGCTTGATCCAAACTTATCAGAGACATTCTCATTCCCAACTTCTGGCTCAAGATTACTTTCTACTGGCGCTCTGTCTTCGACGCTTTCCTCTTCGGTGGGGTAATAAGCTAGGCTCTCAGTGACTGATCCTTCAATCGGTACCTCAACAGCATGTTGTTCTTCTGGTTTATAGTCGTCAGTAAGCTCCTGAGCTTCATCTCTCGATTCTGGCTCAACAGGACTTTGATTCTCAACCACCAGCTCTTCAACAATTTCTCGCGGCAATGTTTTAGTGATCTGAGCTTCATCGTCCGCTTGTGGCTCTTCACTAATAATACCTGCAGCTTCCGGTTCACTAACAGCAGGTTCTACGGACTTCTCTTCACTCTCGACTGAAATTTGCGTTTGACCATTTGACTCAATCGCTGGTATCTCGGTTTCGATAGTTGAATCTGGACTTTGTTCTTGAGAAACTTCGATGGTTGTCTCTTCAATCTCGAGAGGTGCATGCTCACTGCTGGATTCCTGGCTGTCTGGTTCGAGAGTCTTTTCTTCATTATCGACAGATGAAGTGAAATCTTTCAAGTTTTCATGTTCCTTGGGGGCTTCTTCGCTATCAATTGGATGTCCGTCTTGAGTATTTAACTCAGGAGTGTTTTCTTCAGTCTCAACAGGTAATTGTGGGATGCTTCCCTCATGTGGGGGCTCAATGGCTTCTGTGGGCTCGCTAGAGACATCCTCAGTGGCATTTTCGGTAGCAGGAATTTCCACTGATTCTTGCTCGCTTTCAATGAAATGTTTATCATGGGAGTTTGAATCAGGAACAGACTTCTCTGTTTCGACAACCAGCTCGGAATCGTTTTCTTCCTGCACGGTTTGTGAAAGTTTTTCTACAGCTTGTTCGGGTGCCTCCTCGCTGCGAGGTTCCCCACCTTCCATTTCCAAATCCTTCGCCTCAATCTTAACATGCTTTTCATCATGATCGTTCTTGTTCAAAACGGGTTCCTCCGTTTCACTAGCAGGGTCGGGATTGTCTTGATCATGAGAGGAACCAAAATTTTCCTCTGCCTGGTCCGATATCTCTTCATTGTTAGGCTGCACAACTTCTGTTTTCAAATCCTTCGCATCAATCTCGGCAGGAAACCCATTTTGATCGTTTGAATCTAGAAGAGGTGTCTCAATTTCAGCAGCTGGTTTTGAAGATTTATTCTCTTTCAAAGGTTCAACAACACTCTCCGCGTCTTCGGTAGAAAGATCCTCATCTTTAAGTTTCAGATCCCCGTTTTCCAAATTGACTTCTTCACTGTCGCCCGGATGTTCATCGGCCAGTTGTTCCATCTCCGCTTCTTCATCAACCGTTTGCTCTTCATTGGACGGCTCAATGACTTCAGACTCTGTAGAAATTTTCAAGCTATCCGCGGAGGCTTCATCACTTGCTTCGGGTACTTGAGTAAGTGCCTCGACATCGTGATCTGGAAGAATGGGTGTTTCTTCGCTTTCGACGGGCGAATCAGCTGAATCAGGTAATTTGGCTTGCTCAGACTCCAGAACAGGTTCGTTTGATTCCAGAGGAGTCGCTTCCGAGTGTGCTGGAGGGGTGTCTTTCAAGACTTCTGATATAGCATTCCCGGTAGACATTTCCTCCAAACTTGGCTCATCAAATTCCTTGATTTCATGGAGCTCCTCTTCGTTTTCCGAAGGAATTGTCTGTTGCACATCAGCAGTCAAATGTTCCTCTGACTCTTGGGAGATAGGCTCGTCGGCAGGTCTTCTGATTGTCAGCTTAATTCATTATAAATGCGCATTGCAAATACCTTACTTATCTTCTCCAGCCTGTAGAATTTCCTCGCTGGGGCTCACATCCTCGACTGCATTGTCTAGAACTATGTCTTCCGTTGGCCTATTCATCATATCAGTATCGACGCAACTGCATCTGTATCAAATGTGTTAGTCCAGAGCTATCAACTTACTTCTCTTCCTCTACAGCAACAGGCGCCGTCTCTTCAGTGAATCTTAATTGCGCGTTAGAATCTTATACCTAGCTCCCCTTTATCTCTAAACAATCAACTTACTTCAAATCATTATCGCCTACATCTTCATTTTGCTGTACTTCAACTCTCTCTCTCTCACCAAATGTTTCCTCCTCAGACCTATGATGATGATATGTTAGCCCATCTCCTCTGATATCGCACGTTAAATCTAGATCAGAACTCTTCCGACTGTCACTCAATCACCAATGGCCCAAATCAGACGAAAAGAGACTTACCCTTCCACCGCAATAGTCTCTTCCTCACCAGGTATCTTCTCAACGGCAAGTCCTCCTTCGGGATCCAATTCGTCCTTGGATAGTTCTGTGACATCGCCCTCTTCAGGTCTACATTGACGAATCTTTAGGTCAATTCCCCTCAATTATGTTTTGTGAAATTTCAAGAATTATTTTGACTTACATTGGTGGTTCTTCTGTATCGTGTACTTGAGGTGCTTCGTCTTCGGGACTGTGAGGTTCTTAGTACTATGCAATGCGAAAGGTGTTCTGATGTCACTTACGTATCCTGGGCCAAAACCGATTGTTCAATTGAATTTAGTGTGATACCATCAATTTCTACTTCCTTCTCAAGAGATTCGGGCTCCTCATTATCGTTGCTTGCTGAAAGTTCAACTTCTTGGTTGAGTTCAGACTAGAGAAATTGGTTAGTCACATGGGCAATTACGTTTGTAATGGAGAGATTTACAGAATCCTCGGAGGTTGCTACGGGCTCAGATTCCTCTTGAGGGAGTGTCTCATCACCAGGAAGATCTTTGCCAGTCTGTTGGGATTCAATAGCTGTTTTATCTTCCGTTGTTTCCAGAGTCTATAGATATTGTTAGTTCACGCCACCGCCCCGCGATATATGAGTCTTACAGCTGGTTCCGGTTCTTCCTCTGTTGGAATCGGCTCTTCAACGACAGCTTCCTGCGTTGGACCCTCCGCTTCGATGGGTGTCGGTTCCTCGGTTGGAACTTCCTTCTCAACCTGAATCACATGTAATTAGTTGCCTTGCTTTACGACAAATCTTTCATTTCACGAGATTGACTTGAAGGTTAAATTCATGGTATCTTACAGCTTCCGGCTCTGAATCCTGGTCTACTGGTGTAGGTTCTGGATCTTCGTTGATGTCGATCTAAACAAAATGTCAAATGAGCTTCCATAGAACACACAGTCATTAATCTAACTTACCGTCTTCTCGGACTCTGACAAGATAACTTCTGGTTCTAGCACTGGCTCTACTAGCGTTTCCTCACTGGTGGTCTTCCCGTCTTCCGTCTAAAGTTTATCAGTGAGATATTCTACTTCGACAAACTCGAAAATATGGTTGTAGTATTGATGATGTACTCACAGGCAATTCGGGCTCCAACTGTGCTTCTGGTTCCGGCACAAATTGTTTTTCGGCCTTTGAATGGGTCAATAAATTATAGAATATGGCTTTCCAAAAAGTTAAGACTTACTGGAGGTTCCGGGTTTTGTTCTGTAGACTCTGCGGCTAAATCTTCCACAACCTGATTTTCGTGTTAGCATCTTGGAATATTATTAATCAATATTAGCCGCATGACTTACAGGTGCTTCTGGTTTCGATGATGGCGATTCCCCCTCAAGAACCGTATCTTCTTTGGCCTGTGGGATCTTATCAGCATTCCTTCTCTCCTGAAACATCAGAAGCGTGGGTGACCTACCGGAGCTTCCAGCACTTCTACACCCCGTTCAACTACATCACTTACCTTACCATCCTTACCTTCCACTTCATCCATAGCTTTCATAACCCCCGCTCCAGCAATTCCACCCAAAGCAAGTCCGGCAATTGTTCTTTTCAACCCATCATAATCTTCATTAACGAAGTCTCCATGATATTTGATCGAATCCCCGTGTTTCGACAGACTTTCTTCGTGTTTGATGAAACTTTCATCTACAAGTTTCCTCAATCCGGAAATATCACTTTTCACTTCATTATGGTGTGATCCGGCGTCTTCTTTCAGATCTTCCAATAGGCCTGTGTTTTTATCTATGGCCTCATGGATGCCATGAATAGGAGTAATTGCTTCTTTAATTTCGCTCAAGACCGTTGTATTTGAGGTGTGCAACTCGTTGGTTACTGTTGTTCCTTCCTTGATTTCATTCAAAGTTGTTGTGTGAGAGGCATGCGTATCTTTGATTTCGCTCAAGACTGTTGTATGTGAAGCATGCGACTCATTAGATGCTGTTGTTGCATCCTTGATTTCATTCAAAGTGTTTGTGTGAGAGGTGTGAGCATCTTTTATTTCTCGTAGAGTGGAATTTTGGGATTCAAGAGTTGTGATAATGGTTGTAAGCTGAGTGTCTAGTGCGCTTGTATCAAGGACCGGTGGTGATGTTGATTCAGAGGTAGCATCTGGCGATGACTGTATTGAATGCATGGATTTCAGATCTTCCAGAGCAGCAACGTGAGAAGTGTGAGAGTCATTCGATGCATTGATTGCTTCTTTGAGTTCACTAAGAGTAGCTGTGTACGTGAGAATTGAATCATTTGAGTTGGCAGCTACATCTCGTATCTCTGCTAGTGTACTGGTGTGGGTATTGTGAGATTCATTAGAGGCGTTTAGTGCGTGCTTGAGTTCGACCAAAGTAGCAATTTCCGTGGCGTGTGCGGTGCTCAAGGAGGCTGCTGCATCTCTGATGACTCCTAATGTAGAAGTATGGGTGCCATGGGATTCGTTTGAAGCATTAGCTGCATCCCTGATTTCTCCAAGAAGTGCCGCATGGGTCGCGTGAGAATCATTTGAGGCACTAGCTGCATCCTTGATCTCACCCAGCGTCGTGATATGCAAGCCATGTGCTTCCATTCCAGCATTAGTAGTATCTTTGATCTCTCTCAAAACCACATTTTGGCCTTCAAGCGTCGCAACAACCGCACCAATCCGAGTCTCCAATCCACTCAAATCCACAGCAGCAATAGGCGCTTGAACTCCCTCAGCAGTATCAATTGACCTGTTTTTATTTTGTTTAGATGAAATAGAAATATTCACTATTGTCTGAAGTTCAAGCAGCGATCTATCCAACTTTTCTTGTGAATCATTACAAGTATGTAACGCAGTAAGTATCTCATCACTGACATCCGATTCTTTGAGAGTATTGAAAGCTGCAGAATTACCTTCCTGTAACTCATGCAATGCTGTCAAGATCTCATCACTAACATCCGCGTTCTTGATTTCTGTGAGTAGATTGGTGTGGCGATTAAGGGTATTCAATATCTTAGGTAAAGAATCGTTGGCAATTTCCGAGGAATTTGTGGTATTAGTAGAAATATTGGATTTGAGCTCATCCAGAATTTCTGTATGTGCATTCAATGTACTCTTGATAGCTATGATGTGTGGTTCCAGCAAATTGTCTACTACCATTGCATCCATATCATTTTTGGCAAGGGCTTCGGACTTTATCTCTTGCAGCACACCCATGTGAGCATCAAGTGCACTCTTAATCGCCGTAACATGTGGTTCAAATGAATCGAGGCCAAAATTATCTCTTGATGTCGAAGGCGGAGCTAAATCATTGTTCTTTGATTTGATTTCATCCAAAGCTTCTGTGTGTGAATCTAGCATGCGTGTTAGAGAACCAAAGTGATCATCAAATGCTGCTGTGTTCAGCTCCGTTTGTCCTGTGGTCGGTGTGAAATCTTTCGCCTTGATTTCTTCCAATGCTACAGTGTGTGCTTCCAACATGTTAGTGATCGAACCAAAGTGTTTGTCGAGGATTTCGATGGTATTTTCTGCAGATTTAGAATCATTGGAGGGTCCATCTTTGGACTTGATCTCGTCCAATGCGGCTGTGTGTGCTGCTAATATACCGGTGATTGAACCGAAATGTGTATCGAAGGCATCCATATTGATTGCTGCGGGTGCACCACCAGATTGAACATCCTTTGATACAATCTCATCTAAAACTGCACGGTGAGAATCTAGAGCCGAAGTAATTGGACTTAAATCAACGCTGTTTGCAGTGTCCTTGGCCTTGATATCCTCTAAGGTTGCAGTATGAGCTTCTAACAAGGTAGTTACTGGACTGAAATCAGTAGGTGCTGAGTCTTTCGATTTAATTTCATCTAAGGTTGTAGTATGAGCTTCTAACAAGGCAGTTATTGGACTGAAATCAGCAGGTGCCATATCTTTCGATTTGATCTCATCCAAGCTGGCAGTATGGGCTTCTAACAAGGTAGTTATTGGACTTAAATCAATACTGTTTGCAGTGTCTTTAGCCTTGATCTCATCCAGAGTTGCAGTATGAGCTTCTAGCAAGGCAGTTATTGGACTGAAATCTGGACTGCCTCCTGCATCTTTTGATTTGATCTCTTCCAGCGTTGCCGCATGAGTTTCAAGCATTGAGATGATTGGACCGTTATCAGCAGGTGTTAAATCTCTCGATTTAATATCCTCCAAGATTGCAGTGTGAGATTCCAACAGGGCGATTATTGAACTGAAATCTGGATCACCTCCTGCAGTTCTCGATTTGATATCCTCCAAGGTTGCTGTATGAGCTTCAAGCACCGAGATAATTGGACTGAAGTCAGCAGGTGATAAATCTTTGGATTTAATCTCATCCAACGCCGCTGTATGTGCTTTTAAGGAAGTAGTAATAGAGCCAAAATGGCTATCAAAGGCACTAGCGTCAATTTCTCCGGATCCAGAAACATCCTTCGTCTTGATTTCTTCCAGAATAACAGCATGCATATCCAACTTTTCGATAACAGTTCCTATATCCTTCTCCAAGCCTCCCAAATCAACACTTGCACTTGCGGTTGATGATTCAGAAGGTGGAGTTGGCAGGGCCTTGATAATTTCTAATGCAGCTACGTGTGAAACGTGTGACTCGTTCGATTTTTGAACTTCCGTGAGAATTGCTGTGCTTGCTTCTATTAAGCTGTCCATCTTTGTCTCAAAGGGTCCTAGATCGATTGTGGTGGATTGTTCCGGTGGCGGGGTGATACTTTTGAGGCTTTCTAGAGCAGATGCATGAAGAACATGCGATTCGTTCGACTTTTGAACTTCCGCCAATATGGCTGCACTTGTATCCGATTCCTTCATGCTCTCGAGCGCAGCCGTATGCTTCCCATGTGCCTCATTAGATTTCTGTACTTCCGTCAAGATCGTTTGAAGTGTTTTCGCGTCTGCTGATGTTGGAGCTTGTTGAGTTGATAGGTCCACAGGTTTTGTATTTCTCTGTTTGAGCTCTCCCAAAACTGTGGCATGTGCCTCATGTGACTCATTTAATTTCTGTATACCAGCCAATATTTCAGTACTGTTATCAGCTTCCTTAATCTCGCCCAATATCTCTTTCTGGGCGTCGAGTGTTGACTGTAAAGCATTGATTTGTTCCTTCAATAGTCCCAAGTTATCATTATGTGACGAAGTTCCTGTTTCCAAGCTATCCTTCAAGGCTTCGAATTTAGAAGAAATAGCTTGAAGAAGCTCAACATCACCCCCACTACCTTTGGAAGCCACAGCCCTCGTCTCTTGAGTGGGCGTCTCTCCAGTCAGATGATCATTGATCGCCTTTACCTTTATTCCTAGATCCGGACCAATTCGAGTGATGACTACCCTAACATTTTCCTGCAATTGGTCTATTTGCGTTTGGATCACCGAAGTCTTGGTATCATTCTTGTCTGAGCTTTCTTTCAAACAATCCAAGCGTTCGTTCGATGCCAACAAATTATTTATCTCCGCTATTCCTTCTACCACTTTCCCTAGTTTATGATTATTCAAGTCCAACGAGTCCGATATTTCAGTTAGTTTTCCGGCTGTGTATGTGAGGCCTCGGTTGAAGACGGGTCTTGATTCCTGGTTGGAAAATGAAACAGGTGTACCAATCCCAGAGGCCGAATTATCTGGTATGGACAGTGGCGCCTCGTCTGCTACCGGGTGTGAAGTTAGGGCGCCGTGGATACTAAGTCTTGCTTGGCCTGGAGTTGTTGCTCCTTCTTCATCTGCCATTGACTCTAACTTCAATAAAACATGGTCCACGCTATTGTTGGTCCTCTTCAAGAGTAGCTCATGTTGTAGAACTGCATTAACAACTGGCTCAATTGTATCCAAAGCCGTCTTAATTTCGGGCTTGAGCAATTTGGCTATATGTGAAGCAATTCCAGCCTGGAAGACATCTCCAGAAATAGCTTCATCGATTATCCGTCGGAGGAGTTCCGGATCTGTTGGACTACTATCGGAGAAGCTCGCATGTTTGGAACTGGTAGAATCCTGAGATTTCTTTCCTTCGAATGATGCCCGTATCCGATGCGATAGGGGAGGTCGCGAATTAGTCGGCATTCTTCTTGTACCCTCTCCTCGTGATTTTTCTTTCCTGAGACTACCAGAAGTACCAGCAGAAGGTTGAAGATTAACTGGCATTGGAAAAATTAAACAGATAGTAAAACGACCGAAATAAACTTAAAGATGAACACTTGAGACGATTGACGTTCAAGAAATAATAATATTGGAGAGCTGCCTTACTATTAATCTTACCTCTTTACCATGTCCCCAGTCCGCATATATATCAATTTGGACACTTGAAATATATAAAACATGGTTGTATAGCACGAATGGTTGTTAATTCATGCGTAGTTTAACGTTAAACTAAATACTAAGTGGTTGAAAGGAGGTGAGCGAAGGAAGAGCAAATAATGTATTGTTTTCGAGTGGAGTCAAATCAATGAATGATGTTTCTCTAGGCGCTTTCGCTTTACCCAAGTTACCTTTGCAGTGCTTTGGTACTTCACCAGGAACTGGGGTGCAGCCCAATGCCGGGCTTCTTCCCTTGAGCGATCATCCCTTCATCTGATGCCGTACACGTATTACTATTAAGGTTGTGATTAGACGTTGCCAAAATGTATTGTTATGAAAAGTTCGGATTAAGAAAAACTTAATTGATCAATGAAAGCTGTCAATTAATAAAACAGCAATGAGTGGTGTCTAGTAGTGTCGAGAATTCTTAGGTAGACAATTAGGTCTGTATGTCTAATGCTGATGGAGGGGAGAGAGGGGTTACGTTTGGAGGGGAACTTCCTAGCCATTGGCAGCAAAGACAACTTCAATTGTTCAAAAGACCTAACATCGTCACGACAGCTAAGGTGTAGATGTAGAATGACTGACTACCCGAATAGGAAATAGTACATATCACTTTAGCTCCCGTCGCTGTTGTTTGTTGTTCGGCTGGTGAAGAATAAATAAATGACAGTCAAGCTTCAACCTTGTTTTGTGCTTCGCTGGAAGGTATATTATACCTGCAAAGTATTCATACTTTGGAAAATGCATCAAAAGAGCGTCATTGGTTCTCTCATAGGGCTTACCAAGGGTATCTTAGTTGGGAATCTGATACAAGGTTAACAAATTACTTCTTCTACTCTGGAATAGGATCTTGTCTCAAACTTGTGTGGGATGGTTCAGGGGTCATCGTCTAAACCAAAACGTCTAATTGAATTTAATGCTTCCTTCCAAAAATATCTTTTCAACTTCGTCGTCACCGAGACTTTTACCATGTGTCCGTCAAATTTTCATAAATTTGATGAATACCTGCAAAGGATCTCTTAAGGGTGGTCTTGGGTAGTAAGACCACGAATATATCCGGATTACAACATAAAATGATACCCAATACTTTTCTTCCTTCTCATTATCATGCTCGTATATCATAATCGTTCATGCTATCATATGACCCTTTCTCCCATCCTTTACATTATCCGACAACATCAGACTATGTCCTCAAGATAACAACGCAGCATGTCAACTTTTGATGTGTACCACAACATGAAAAATGGTTAACCAAGATACATTTTTCCACTGCCCCGAATTTCCCTCCTATCCGAAACTCGGTAATATCTTATGCCGATGACCGACCAACTTGATTTTGGCTTAGTTTTGGCCTGCCTCGGCTTAAATATTGAAAGCGCGGTACCGGTATAGCTCTCTCTTGACGATCACAAGCTTCATTCATAACATTCCCCTCCAATAAACATTCCTTCTGCAGATAGATCTTCTCACAATCCCTCAAAGTTTCCTTCCTTACCCTCTCCCAACCATGTCTCCCACTTCTTCTACCTCTACAGGAGCTCAAGTAAATCAAAAGATTGACACCATCAACCCTCATCTGCCCCACGTCCCTGAATCTAAAGATGAATTAAAACAAGACGCCGAAATTGTTGTTCAAAAATCATTCGCAGGATTACGGTCACTGGCTGCTGGAGGTTTCGGTGGTATTTGTGCAGTTATTGTCGGTCATCCATTTGACTTGGTCAAAGTCCGTTTACAAACTGCGGAAAGAGGAGTCTATAAAGGTGCTATTGATGTGGTTACGAAATCTGTCGCGAAGGATGGTCTTGCGAGGGGTTTATATGCGGGTGTGAGTGCGCCGCTGGTGGGTGTCACTCCCATGTGTATGTTTTCTCTATTTCCTTCCTCTAATATTGATTATTCTTGTCTTTGCTTCGATTTCGAAGTTCCTTGACCACACAACTAATTTTTCAACTCAACAGTCGCCGTGTCTTTCTGGGGTTTCGATGTCGGCAAGAACCTTGTGCGCAACTATACCGCTACTGCCCCTCACGAACCCCTCACAATCGCTCAAATTAGTACAGCTGGTTTCTTCTCTGCCATTCCACAAACTATCATTACCGCTCCATTTGAACGTGTTAAGGTCCTCCTACAGATCCAAGGTCAAAAAGATCTTGCGCCTGGGGAAAAGCCAAAATACAATGGTGGTGTCGATGTCGTGAAGCAACTTTATAAAGAAGGTGGTATCAAATCAGTCTTCCGAGGGTCAGCTGCTACACTAGCAAGAGATGGACCTGGAAGTGCCGCATACTTCGCAACTTACGAATACATTAAACGTCGTCTAACTCCTATAGACCCTGTCACCGGGAAACCAGGGAAGGACTTGAGTTTATTGGCAATCACTGGAGCGGGAGCATGCGCAGGTGTAGCAATGTGGATTCCAGTTTTCCCAATTGATACGGTCAAATCGAGGCTACAGACTATGGAAGGAAAACCAACTGTTGGGGGTGTTATAAAAGGATTATATAGAAATGGAGGATTCAAGGCGTTCTTCCCTGGATTTGGACCAGCATTGGCAAGAGCTGTACCTGCTAACGCGGCAACATTCTTGGGTGTTGAATTGGCGCATCAAGCTATGAACAAGGTGTTCGACTGAGGGGCTTGGAATTGGAACCAGTACCTTGTGAATGGAAAATGAAACAAAGGGGGGTGACACCGTCGAGGAAAGAGAATAGGGGTCAGGGAGGTACTTTGCTACTGCTACGTTGGTAGGGATAGATTTCTTTAATTCTGGCTGGAAGGAAAAGAATTTATAGACTTGAGATACCATACAATTGAACTTATTAAGGAGATCATACCTAGTTTTTCTGTCAAAACATTTTGTGAATTCTAATACGTGAATCGAATAGGCATATACATTACTTATTACTTTGTATTCAACTATTACAATATAACAAGAATAAATGCTCGTTGTCGTCTTGTATTTATCACATAATTACTATCGCTTAGTGAATATCGCTGTGATAGTTACTTATCACGCTTAAGGTTATCGTGTGATTGAACTTCAAATTGATTACAAAGCATTAAATTATTTATTCGACTTCACTCTCCCCTCAACACCATCAACGACAGTCCCGTGAATCTTCCTCGGCCGCAGTGATTTTACAATTCTCTGGTAAGCTCCTCTAACCTCATAATTCTTCCTCCTGTAACATATATCCTTATACAGAACCCTCTTCAAGCCAAACCTTGACCATGATTTTAAACACCTTCGTCCTATGCGATCCCATCCTTGAAACCTGAACGAGTTTTATGCGTAACATATATATCCTCCTAATATACATGTTCATTGTATCTGCCATAACCATATTGAAGGTTCACCAATGACCCGAACTCTTGTTCAAAGGTCCTTCATTCGGAGAAGAGCCCCGATTACAAATACCGGCCATTGCGTACCGTTTATCCTAAGAGACTCCAGAAACGCTTTTCAATATGTGCCGAGATCGCCATATTCTACTGGCAGAGATGCGGTGGCCCCAGGGATATCCGAGTATTCCTTGAGGAACTTGAGGAAAGATAAAGAATCGAATCTTACGTCTACAAATACAAACTACGTTCCCGTAAGGGAATGGCAGAAGTTGAAGGTATGGAACAAAATATTTAGTCCATACTATGACCCCAAGAAGTTCCAACCTTTGCGCCTACTAAGTACCCCTGTACCGCTTTGGGATATTGCGCCTGGATGTCTCCTGTTTCTCCCCGGTGTAAGCAAGCTAGACCCTCTGGCCCGCGCAGAACTCGAAAAATATGGCAACATTGGCATGGCTGGCCATCCTGTCGTGGTTTTGGCAGTTGATATGAAAGGTGTTAACGAAGCTTCAGTTGCTGTGGCAATAGTTAGATCCTACTCTCAACATCAAGATGAGTGTCGATATCTTGGGCTGGACTGGTTTGATACTAAACACTTCGAGATACAACAGAGGGGCAACCACGACTTACCTCCACGACTCGAGCACAATATAAAAGTCGTACGGCTATACAAAACCCCATGTTCAAATTCTTCGAATTCAGTACGGCAATTTGTTCAAACAAGCGCCATAATCACTGTTCCTTTCCAATCGTTATTAACGGAAACCAGATGGGACCCATTAACTCACTGGTGGCCTTCATCCTGTCTTAATGGTTGGGGTAGACGTATCATAAAGGAAGATTTCATGCACATCGCTGATACTATTGGCTTCAACCCAGATCCATGGGTTAGCAGTGGTCCTTACATGTGGAAAGATTTTGTCCAGAAGACTGGGATCAACACATTTGGTCTTGATATTGAGGATCCTGCGCTATACGATGAGAAAGCCTTTTACCAGCAAATGTGGGAAGAGGGACGAGAAAAATATAATAAGCACTTCAAATTGCCTTCAAATTACCCCTCGAGCGCCAACGATTATTCGCCTTTGGGGTGGGCTTTCGATCGTATGCCTCATACAGGGCTCATACGCAGGAGAGTTCACGCTGTAAGGTCTTCTACTTATAAAAGATTTTGCCTCGATATTCCAGCTACACCCCACACCTCTACTAAAGTTTAAATTCAATTGTTCCTATTTTACTCTTACATTCAGTCGTGGGAGACTCGCGAATTGATCAAAATTATGCAATTTTCAGAAACTATCTCGCACCACATCGCATCTATTCTTTCATTTCCAACAACCACTTTGCTTGGATGTGTTGCGGAAAAAACGTGAAGGTATAATGCATGTGGCAATTTCCATTTGTCACTCATTCTCATTGCCGAGTGCAATGCCAAAAACTCCCCGTTACATTTTCTTGGCCATAGCATACATTGCTGATATTTTGTCGAGATTGACACTGCATTTTGAGTTCTGTGGTCTTCATAAACAATTGTGAAAAGTACGTGGTTGAGGGAGAGTACAGGTGTGTGTTTCATTCCGTCCCGATTTTGTCATCTTAGCATTTTTCTCTCGCTTCTTTCTCCTTTCAACCCTGTCTGCCACTTGCGGTTCTTTTAAATTCTTTAAAAGGTCGCCAATGTTATTAGATAAGATGGGACCAATACTATCCCATCTGGCTTAGCCTATAGTTTGCAAGATCGTTGGACTCATTCTCTATACTACGGGTACATCGCTATTCGCTGTCTCATTCTATAATCCAGTGATCAATTCAAGAGCATAACTGTAACTATAGGCCAGTCTACAACAGTATGAAACAAAGAGGCGGATAAACAACGTGAGACGATATGTACACATCGAGATAATCTTGAATATACTACTGTACTTCCTCGATCTTTGCATGTCATGTTTGTTTTCAGCTTGTGATAGAAACATACCTAAGAGGTTTATCACTTCCGCAAGGAGTTTTTGAATGCAAATCCAAATCGATTGAGCAATGATATCCCGCGAAGAAAGTATGCAATGAGACATACAAGCCACACAACTCAGAACGGGAATATCAAACTCATTCTCAATGCATATCTGGAACGTTGCGGTATCCAATTACCACAAGCCAGTGCCGAGATTTTGCAAAGTGATAATCTATCCGATGCCGATGATGCTTGTTTATTTCTCGGATGTGCATTGTATTAGTATATTGGTATATCGTTTCTGTATTGTGGATACTCTCATAGTGTCAAATGTATCTACGTTTCAGCCTCAAACCCTACCAAAGTAGGCGGGAGCGGGAGGAGGCACTTCGCATTCATCAAAGAGCTGTCAAAGACGTTGGATTCGATATCCGCACATTTTTTCCGTCAGAAGCTTTTATGATTATCTTTCGTTGCATCAGATAGTTACCTATTTGTGGTTTCAAGTAATCTTATGTTGAACATTTTTGTGCTTTAAGAATGATGTTGGATGGGAATTGGTGATGTTTTGTTTGTTTACTTGTATGGGTCTTTTCCTTTTGTGAATGTCAAATCGTTGGATTTGTGCTTTTAAGTGATGTTTATTCGATAGTCAAGATTTTTTCTGCAACACCACATGCATAGGTTGTTAGGGAGTCTCTCTGAAAATCTAACCGGGCAAGCCAAGTGATTGAAAAAGATTGTAGAGGACAATGAATTTCATCACGAATGTAGGAACTTAAGATCGTTCTCATTTTATGAAGAGGAAAAGGCATAAGTAAAGAATTCAAATGCAGTCAGAAGCGTATCTGAATCAGAGAAGTGTTCCATCTCTCATCCGTACAAACGACCCCAAACTACGTTACTTACAGCTACGCATACACCATTCAACAAACCAGCCCCCAGGGTTGAAACTCCTCCGTCTCCCAAAACTCATCTAATCTTTCCAGAACCTCACTGCATAATCACACAACTCGCTACTCCCCTCAAACGTACTTTCCCTCACCACACTTCCCGTATGCGGCGCGTTGACCATCCAATTACTCCTCATAAAGATACCCACATGATGAACTTTATTCACACAATCGCCATTGGTGCCCCAGAAAATAAAATCGCCTGCTTTGGCTTGGGCGCGGGGAATGCGTTTTCCGAGGGAAGAGTGGTATTGGAGTTGGGCTGTGCGGGCTAGAGGTGGAGTGTTAGTTCAGGAGGGGGGGACTAGGAAGTAACGGAAGGCGTACGAATGGTATATCCTTCTGCTTTGCAGATCGCGTATTGTGTGAGTCCTATTTTTGTATCGTTAGTTTATCTCATCAATCTTTATATACGGAAAATATGAGAATTCTGAATTCACACACCCGAACAATCAAATCCTCCGTTTGATTCCCCTTTACATCCACCCCCACCAAAAACATACGCAACTCCCTCCTTTGCAACCGCCGCCTGCACCACATCTTTCCCACTCTCACTCCCCTTCTCCGCATCGTTTTTATCGCTCGTATCGCTCTTCTTCACACAACATTGCACCTCGCTATTTCCGGGACAGAAACCCGCGATGAATGATCCGCCAGTGCAATTATCAGAGGTATTGAGACAGAGACCTGCAGCTCCGGTAGAGGGTTGACATGTTTTGGAGATGCAGCATTGCGTGGAGACGGGCCCAGGACAGTAGCCGGAGATGTTGAAGCCGTTGGTGGTGCAGGTGGAGGTGAGCTGACAGGTTCCGGTGCCTTCCTAGGGGAGGAACGTTAGTTGGGAGGGGGGGGTGAATGGGGAGATGGTATATGTGTGGGTATTTGAGGGTGGGAGTTTATAGGAAGGAGAGGTCGTGAGAGAGAGAAAGAGAAGGGATACGTACAGGTGCAGTGCAAGAGGTGCCTTTTTCCTCTAAGAGCGGAATTCCCAAGGCAGAAGAAGAAAGATAAAGAAATGTGATGATAGGCTTGAGTTGGAGTTGAGAAAGCATTTTAACAGACTTTTGCCCTCGAGACTCGAGAGTAGGTAAGAGTAGAACCAAAAAATAAAATGAATGAATGAATAAGAAAAAAAGAATAGTGAGCAAAATTACCCTACTGACCTCATGATAAACATGAAGAACTATATCTCCTCTTGTATTTACTCATTCTCATCCTCGCCCTCAACCATGCACTCAACATCCTATAATATCTCAGAACATCCCGTCACCCTCCCCAGAGGATGCAAAAATATTCAGCCTCGCACACGCGGCACGCCATCGTCATATCGCACAAAAAGTCCTACCTAGTAAATACTCCTCGAAATTTCCACAACGGATGGCGTATGCCGAATTCTAAGAACGCCATTTATAGTTATCTTATTTCGAGGGTAGGTAGGTAGGTAGTAACAACTTTCAACTTACAGCTTTATCAAGATTGTATGTTATGTATGTAACCTAACCTTATATGTATCTATGTAAGAACCCCCGGTCTAACATAGGTATTAGGTACACGCCTAAGAATTATTGATCCTATTCAATTCAATTCATTTCCATCTGCATCTGCATGCCGGAAACCCAAATTTTCAAAGTTCAGCACACAATGTCCCTCTCCCCCCTCTTCCCCTTACCGACCATACTGTCCATAACATAACATAACTATATACTCAAATCAGAGTACCTAATCTCTCTCTGCACCTGAAAAAATAGCCCCCCTCCCCGAAATCTTCAGAGCTCACTCCTGCGCCCCCGCCTCCAATCCTACCGACCCCAGATTTCACAATTCCCGCTATATACCACATAATACCGATACGAATAATGATACTAATACTCAGCTGCCAAGACCAATGAGATTACAGATAGGCACCCGTAAATCCTTCGCTTCCTGTGTAAGTGACCAGTGCTCACTGTCTTTCAGACCAGATGTAATGGGATATATGCATAGAGTACCAGACCAGCTATCTAAAGATCTCATTGAAATTTGAAAAATTGCGACGGAGATGTGACATTGCTCACAGAAAAAGCAAAAAAAAAAAAAAAAAAAAAAAGCCGTATGTGCAATTTGTTTCAATCTATCTATTTAAAGATTCCTCAACTATTCCTTTCTCCCAAGCTCGTGAATATACACGTCAAGTGAAAATAATAACGCCATTTTACATCCATCCCAGCCCATCCGATCGTCCATCAATCGATAAATCAATCTACTCATTTTTGACTCTTCCCCTCAAAATCTAAGCGACTCCACCTTCCTGTCCCTCAATTCCACCCATACCACCCATTTGTACTTCGGATCCACCAGTCTCTTCACCCTTCTCAATCTTTTCGGCTTTAACATCCACACCCCTATTAGCTACTTGCTCTACGCCTGCAACCAACGTATCGTAAGGTCCCTCTCGAATTTGTACATCTCCATTTCTCTGATCTCCTTTCTTTACTTCTGTAGCAGCAGCACCTTCTAATCCACCATCAACATCAACCTTGATTTCTCCATTCTCAACCTTGAATCCTGGAGATACCTCCGTCTTGTTTTCTCCTTCCTTTTTAAGTTCCGCTTCCCTTTGAGCTCCCACTGAATTATTAACCAAAGGTGTGGTGTCATTGAAAATTCTCAATAACATAGCACTTCTATCCTCCTTTGCCAACATCAAATTAAGCGAATGCATACTTCTCCACAAAGGAAGGACCATTCTCTCGGTAAAAGCATCTTCGCCTTCACCTGGTTCAATTCTCAAAACACAACATCCCATTCCGATATCTCTGACTCGTTCTCCAATCTCTCCAAGTTCCTTCCACGAATCGCCTGATACTTTAGGGAACATCTCAATCAAGAGAGTACGAAGAGTCTCTTTCTTAGACAAATTGACAACTCTTCCCTCTCCGACATAACCTTGAAGAATTGGCATACCTTCTGATTGAATACGCCATCTGCAAACACCTTCGCCTTGTACATCTTGTTTCATGAACATCTTGACACCAGCATGGACGAACTTTATTCCCTTGCCTTCATTCTCGCTTAATATATCTCTAATCAACGCAGTTGTGTAGTAAATGGTCTTGGCTGGTTCACCAGTTGCATTTCTAACCAAGAATCTATCTCTTGGGAACTTCTCACTCAATTTGTAGAACGATTCAATATCTTGAACTTGAGAGTGGTCACCAGGAATATATTTGAATGCCTCTTCAAATGCTTGATTTTGACCGTACTTATTGAGAAGTTTCTTTGGTGGAGCATCGGCTCGTTGATCGCCTGGACGAGTTGTGAGGTCCAGCTCTGCACCTGGTGGTGGTGGGTAATGTTCTGTACGACCCTCGGTGGGTGTATGGATTTCGGTATCTTCCGTCTTTAATTTTTTGTTCTCAATAGCGGCGTCCATTTCGGTGTCTTCGATCTCTGAGGCAGGACGCTTAGAACCAACGGTGTGTGTTGCATCGGATCCAGATTGTTCTTGATTTTGACGTGCTACAGGTGTAAGTTCGTCGAGAGTGGATGTTGTAGGGTGAGTAAGTTCATCAGCTGCCTCAATTTTTGGTGCGACAGTCTCACCATCCTTTGGAGCAGGAGCAGACTCGATCTCATCAACAATTGCTGTGATGGGAGGTTTCGGTGCAATCTTTTTGTTTTCCGATTCTGGCTTTGCCTTGAACTCTGCTTGTTTCTCCAAAATTGTGATGAAGAAACCACCAGTATCTTGCAAATGTGCGTAAACGCGCATGCATTGATCCAAAGGAACACTTGACATAGATTCATCAGTTGGTGGAAACATCCCCTCAACCAATCTACCAGTCCAGTCATCTTGTCCATTTTCTGCAATGAACTTTTGTAATTCAGCCCAGGATTTCCAAACACGACCTTTCTTATCCATGACAGTCCAAGTCTTCAAACCTGGTCTTCTCTTGAGTAAAGGTAATTGATCATCGCTAGATACCAATTTGACCTTCTCAGGTCCCCCGCATCTTTCAATGGCGGAAGCAATGACTGCTTCGTTTTCGATAGGATTCATACTACAAGTAGAGTAGACAACACGTCCACCAACCTTGAGCATTTGAAGAGCTCTAACCAAAATACGAACTTGTGTAACATAAAGTCCAAGTGCATTACCTGGATTCCAATCCTTCCACAAATTAACATTCTTTCTTGTTGTACCATCTCCAGAGCAAGGTACATCGGCCAAAATTCGATCGAATTTAAGGTATCGGTTGGTTGCTGGATTTTCTGGTGTAGGTGGAAGCTTGATCGATGGAAACATAGTAGCATCATGATTCGTAACGATAAGATTGGGTGATGAAAGTCGTTTAAGTTGATGAATCAACATGTGACTTCTCTTATAGTCAGCATCATTGGCGATCAGTAAACCTGTAGCTCTTCCATCATCGCTTGGATCAAGCTCCAATTCTGCGTCTGCGCTTCCGTCTCCTTTCAAAACTGCTTGAACTCTGGTTTCCTCTCCATGATGTACCATTTCCAACAACTGAGCTGCCTTGCTTCCTGGCGCAGCACACATATCCAAAACCGTCATTCCAGGTTTCAAATCCATAACCAAAGGTGGAATCATACTGACAATCTCCTGTCTACTGATATTTCCGACGCTGGTTTCCGAAACCAAGAATTTCTGGAATTTGGCAAAGGGAGGAGATTTTCGGATGACAGTTTTCGAAGTCTTCATCGACCATGCAAGTTCATCGGGATACCATGGAACTGGCATTGGAGGTTCAACCGGACTACCATCGAATTGCTTGATTTCCGAAATTTCAGGAATGTATCGTTCTTTTAATTGCTTTTGAACCGCAATTGCATGACTATAAATTTTTAGAAAAGTGTACCAGGCCAAGAATACTAATTTTAAGAAATCATAATCAAAGCAATCGAGTAACATACCCTTTTGACCCCGCAAATCGAAAACTATTTGGCAATTCTCTCTTCAACGCTCCCCAGAACTCCCCTTTCTCTGCCTCTTCCAAATTCAAAAGTTCATTATAATATCTCTCGAATTTCTCATTGGATTTTGGAACTTTCTCAAAGCTGCATCGATTGTCGACTTGATTATCTCTTGATCTTCCACCATTTCTGCCACCTCGTCCTCCTCTGCCGCCGCGACCTCCCTGTTAAATATTAGATATTTTGATTATATCAATTGAAAAATGGGATTTAAAAGCTTACCTTTCCACGTTGACCCATTTTCAAATAATTGGGTTGATTGAAAAATGGATTTATGGAAAATAATGAATTTGCGCAAAATCAAGCTATGTTCTTCAGTCGCAAATGATGATAAAAATTAAATGCTGAAGGTCTGTCGGAACAATTGATAATCCGAGTGTCCGAGATCACACCTAGTGACAAACCAATCATAGACATGTATAGACATGTACATACATTCACACTCATCATCTTCACATAAACTCCTTGGTAATATTAACAGTAAAGTTGATAATTAATTAAGTAGAAGGTAGATAGGTACTTGCCATATCATTGAGGGCTAGCATACAATCAAACCTAAAGCCAAAAGAGTTTATCATCTGACATTCACATGTTTGACTTCATCTAACCCCTAGGCAATTCATACAGTGCATTCATCCCATCCTGAACAAGAAGCGAATCCAAAATCAAGACTAGATCATAACTATAACCCCTATGCCATTTCCAACTACCATGAAAAAACTTCCATAAACGGTATAATAAGAACTCATTCAAGCTACAAAGCAAACATTGATATTCCCATCAAATCAGCATTTCCACACTGTTCAAAGCTCTATCACATCCCATGGAAAGAGCAAAAGAAGAGGGAAGGGGAATTAGTACTGGTGAACTAAGAGATTAGCGTGTATACATAACCAATTATCCTTTCTTGACATGGTATTAACAAGAATCAAGTCCTCCTGAACACAAGTCAGGAATGCACTTGGGATGTGACTGAAGCGGGAATCAGTGGTGAACAATCTACAGACTGGTGATTCATGAGACTAGGAGATGAGAGTGGGAGCAGGGTAGTATCAATGAGTTTGAAGGTTTGATGTTTGTATCTCACATCTCCAGATAACCTACAATGAAGATGATATTGACAGTCAGCCTTTAGGCTAGCTCGGGAATGACTAGAAAGGAACTTTTCATAAGCTTGTCAAAGGGTGAGCCTAAATTTTTAAAACTGCAGTATAGATCTTATTGAAAAGCTCTGAAACTATCAGAAATATACAGAACAAGAAATTTGATATCAAATTTCGTGTCTAAAGGTACTGCCTCCTGGAAAGCCAAAATAGACAATCTCATCCTCAGTCTTTCTTCCATCCTATTACGCCTTCCCCAAATATGCAATTTTCCCAATAAACTCCCTAGTTATTAACACCAAATCATCTATCCTCCAGCTCCATTATACGCACAATCTGTAACTGGCATAACGGCCAGCAGTTTCCGACTTTCTGATAATCTTAACGACCTGCCCTCTTCTCAATCCCAAATATTTCGCGACTGGATCGGCAGCTTGAATACGTGGAAGTTGAGTATCCTTCAGTCTATATCTTGACAACAACTTGGCCCTCTCTTCTCTACTCAATAAAACATGCTTGGGAACCAATTCATGATGTGTAATATTGACAAGTAAATCTTGCTCGACGAAAGTCTCAATTCTGGTCTCGGATGCGACAGCGGGAATAATCTTTTGAGCGGGACCTGATGGTGCAACAGGTGCGATGAGAATTCCAGCCGAGAAGTTATGTTGAGAAAGATGCTGGGCGAATGTTCGCATTTGTTTGATTCCAATGGAAACATCAGTTACCATGAGAAACTCAATCCAGATAGTACCAATTTCTGAGGTAGTTGGGTTTGGGTTCTCTGCGGTGGGCGCAACTGCGTATTTGGCAATCATAGCTTCACTTGGGGTTGCGGAGAAGTTCATTTGGCGACGACTAAGGAGGTGAATTGTTAGTCCATAAGATTAGAGAAGGTATGTCATGCCAGGCGGAGATAGTAAAGCCAGTATTTGTCGACAAAGTTTACTGAGGTGAGAAAGAAAAGGGCGCATACTCAACACTTCCATCATTACTCGTGAACTTGCTCTTGAATGTATCGAAGCTCATGTTGACTTCCTCTTCAGCGAGAAGGTAACCCCGATCCTGGACCATCTCGTGTACAGTTCTATAGCATCTCCATAGCTTTGCGGCCTCTCTATCAATTCCATCCCGTTGCTTTTGCGCGCGATCCTCATCGTCAGCCATTTTGAAGATTTAGGTAATAGTCAGAAGAAGGAAGGAAGATTAAATTGCAAGGTCCCAAGATAATCGCGCAAAGAAGAAGAATCTTGTCCTACAAGAAATCTTGGAATGAGACAGGAAGAGGATTGTGGGAAGTTGATTGAAGATTGACTTGTCGATGGGAGTTCAGATTCAGTCAAGGGCCCTTTGTAAATATTTTGACGCTAGTGGCTCAAAAAAAGTTCAAGCAGACTTGAACTGCAAATGTATGGGGAAGTCACATGATATGTGAGGCTGATTGAGGCTGGTTTACACCGACTTACCGACTTGCCGAGTGGCTTGTTAGACTGTGTTATAGAGACTGTATTGTAACTGTAACTGTACTGTCTCGACTGAACTTTGAACTTTTGTTGGACAAAGATTGATTCATAATTGCTTATAGATTAAGTTATGTGATTTCTTTGGGCGATTCTCTAAAGTATTCGACTTCTCAAAAGGGGCTCTTCTTCTTCCGGCATCAGTTCACTTATTTCACCTATTTCTCCCCCTCGACCTCAACCGGACCCCCTTTGACTACTTACCTAGTAGGTATATATCCTCGATTTACTAGCCTTGCCTAGTAGACAAGCTCAAAGACATCAATAAGACAATAAGACAACCAGACAACCAGACAACCATGATCTTCAAGGTCGCCGTACTATCCTAAAATGCTTCTATGCTCATCCGAAGGAGCTGTACAAAGTCGGGTCTACTCCGTAGATAATACTAATTCCTGACTAATAATTCCCCCAATATGAATTCAAAGTTAATTCAATACAATCAATAATACAGCCAATACAGCTAATACAACCAATAGAACCTCGAGAGCCAATTAAAAGCTTACCTGTCATCCCACAACTTAAAAAAAGAATAATTTACTAATATAAATCTTTCCCTTAACCTTGTCGAAACTAACTTGTAAACTATCTACTGGAATACCCTCTACCATTTTCTTATATTCATACTTATTTTCTATAAGTACAGATATAATACTGTGTCCTTTTCCTCAAAGTGACATATTCTTTTTTTTCTTTTGGTGTCAAGTTAATTGAGCATTTACTTGTTCATTACATTTCCAGTAGCTTGTCATAATCTCACCAAAAAAAATTATGGCTGATATCAAATCCTCTCCTGCGACTAAGGTCGACGAGGGAGCCAAGAAAGATGTTCAAACCAGACCAGTCAAGCCAGATGAGGCTGCATTCAAGGCAAAGTTAGCTCAAGCCGAGAAGGATCATAAGCAGAGTCAAGAAAAGGCTGTAAGTAAAAAATCTACATTGTTTCTTTTGGCGCATCGGCATATTGCATTGCATTGTTCATTTTAAAGTATCTAACATGAGTTCATGCAGGCTGCCGCAAAAGCAAAATTGGACGTTGCGCAACCAAACAAGAACAAGGACTCACCAGCTGCCAAACGAAGAAATGATTTAATCAGTCAATTGAAGGAAATCAAGGAACAACAAGGTGCTGGAAAGGCTGGTCGTTTACAAGTTTTTGATCAAATCAAGAAGATTGATGAACAAATCAAGGCCAAGGTTAACGAACAGAAGGTCGCCAAGGGAAAGGTTGGATTCAAGAATGTCGATGAACTGGACAGAGAAATCGACAGATTACAAAAGCAAGTTGATGCTGCCACCATGAAGATTGTTGATGAGCGCAAGACTCTTACCGAAATCTCCAACCTTCGCAAGCAACGTAAGGGATTTGCTGGATTCGATGATACCGAAAAGTCAATTGAAGCATTAAAGGCCAAGAGAAAGAACCTCCAAGACTCCCTCGACGATCCAGAAAGCAAGGCATTATCCGAGAAATACTCGAAGCTTCAAGGTGAATTGGATATCTTGAAGGCCGAGCAAGATGATGCTTTCAAAAACTTTGGTACCCTCAAGGCCGAGAAGGATAGACTCCAGGCTGAGCAACAAGAGAAATGGCTTGCTTTGAGACAGATCAAGGATGATCACTACCAAGCCGTTCGAGCTGCTAGTAACTACGATTACAACCAACGTCAAAAGGCTCGCGAGAGATCAAAGCTTGAGTGGGAGAAGAAACAAACTGAGGCAAAGAAGGAACGCGCACAAAAGATGCTCGCAGAGGCCAGTGACCCTGCCTACCTTGACGAAATTAGAAACGCCGAATCAGTTCTCCGATATCTCGACCCAACTTACACCACAACCAAGGCACCTTTACAAGCTCCTTCTGGACTTGAAGCCGCCGCTGGACGTACTGTTGATGATTCTGGACTCAAGGGAACTAGAGTCTTGAAGAAGGAAGACCGTGAGGAAGATTTCATGAAGGGAACTGGAGGCAAGAAGGGAAAGAAGGGTAACAAGAGAAATGCTGCAGCTACTTCTACCCCTGCTTCAACAAAATACAGTTGCCCACCAGCTGTTATGGAGGATCTCACTAAGATGGGAATTGACCCACCTTTCAGCGCTGCTGATGTTCCAGCTGTCACCGAGAAGGTTAAGGCTAAGTTGGCTCACTGGAAGGAGGACCAAGCTGCTCAAACTAAGCGCGTAAGTTTTCTTTCACGAAACACTTTACAAGAAACTAACAATTCCACTAGAACATTGAGAAAGCCCAAAAGGAAGTTGAGAAACTTGAAGCCGAAGAATCAGGAGCTGCAACTCCAGCTTCAGAAACCCCAGCTACTAACGGACATGGTCATGGAGAAACTAAGGCTACTGCTGGTGCAGATGAGGGTGGATCTGTAGCCAACGAAATTGAATTGATTAAGGAGGGTGAAAAGGATGCAGCTGCTGATGCAACTGCTGCCGCCAAGGAGGATGCTGAGGAAACTTCTTAGATCATCTACTTATCGTATTATATCACTGCACTTGAATGTGTGAGGGGTGGCACGGGGTTGAGGGTTGGGGGTTGGGAGTTGGAGGAGGGGCATAGTTGGGAGGGGGCAAGGAAACATACACAGGTCTGATCTAATGAACTTGATGGCCTAATGCATGGATGAATGAGTGGATGGATGGTTAAGGATAGACGGAAGTTGTTGATACGAAACAAAACTAAAATTCGTTACATCAATATTTTAATCTTTTTCCTCCTGCCTTGCTTACATAATTCTTTTCTCTGATTTGTTGTCTGTTTCCCATCCAATTTAATGTCTAATTTGTATCTATTTTTATTTCTACATACATCTACATACTACCTAGGCATCTCCATACTCATGCTCAGATTCTGCCTCTAATTCCAACAACAAAATAAAACAACATGAGAGAGAATAGAAGAAAGTGAAATGATGTAGAATAATCTCTATATGAACAATAAACTTAGTGTATCAAGATTTTTCTATCTATCCGTTTTTGTTTCTATCTCTATCTCATTCATATTTACATGCAATCTCATAAATATTATTATATCGTGCTACACACTACAATATTATCATTCTGCTCGCTCTTGTCTTTCTTTTTTCTTTTCATATTAATCCAAATTTGGGTTCGGATCTGGATTTGGACTTGAAGCTGGAACTGGAACTGGACTTGGACCCAAACTTCGATGCAGAGCAGCAGAGGTTGTTGAAAATTTAGTTAAGAGAGGAAGTAGGAAGTAGGAAGTAGAAAACAAGAACCAGAGACCAGAGAATAAGAGAATGAGAATGAGAATGAGAATGCGAGATGTAAGATCGATAGATCGATAGAGAGATTTATGTTGTGTCCTGTTGTTTTGGTGTTGGATGGTGGTATGATTGCATGATCGGGAGCTAAAGTAAAGGACGAGAGGACGAAAAGATGTAAAGATGAGGGGAGGGAGGGAATCTGGACTTGAAGAGTATGAAATGGATGGATGGAGACATTTGCGGATATGGCTGTAGAGGTGGATATGAATGTGGATATGAATGTAGATGTGTGTGTGATTAACACAAAAAGCTTGTGGTTAACGGCAGTTGATCCGGTCTGGGGAGTGGAGTCATGCGATATTTTTGTGTTTTAAGTTTTAATAGAGAGCAAGACTCAAGAGGAGTGTGAAAGCGGAGGTGAAGGGAAGAGATGGTGTGAGAGGGGCGTGAGAAGACATAAGAAAGAACAGACAAGAAAGTAGAGAGGTCGAGGGGAGAACACTTGAAAGGATTAAAGAATATATTTGCTGTAGAGAGCTCGATGCAGATCAAAAAATAATCAGTCCACAAAGTATAAGAAGCATGGTATAATAGAACAGAATGGGAGTTACAAATCTATCTATGCAAGAATCATACTATGTATGTAAGAAGTTGATGATGTGTTTTATCTGCTCTGAAGTGATATGATAGGAGTTGATATTTCATTTTTCATATTTAGGAGTTGTTTATAGGTAGGTAGATAGGTAGTTCATAGAGTTCACATCAACAAGATCCAAGAACCCTTAAACACTCCGACACAAAGCCAAAAGAAGAGATGAACTAATCAAACTTAGAAGCGACATCGTACAATGTACATAATATTTATGCTTCATGCTTAATACTTCTTCCAGCGCAGAACCATACGGGACCACGCCTACCTACCTACCCACCTGTCGAAAAGGAAGAATATTAAAAACTAGATAATGATGATGTGTTCCCCAAGCTGTTTCATATACATTAGCGCTGCGGAGTGATAGACAAACCTGTGGAGGCGATTCGGAGAAGTGGATCTTGGATAGCAAGTACATCATTGATGAATGGAGAATGGTGGTAGGAATGAATGGAGTAGGGAGAATAGAGGTAAGAATAGTGTACCTAATCTATACTATACTGATATTTGTCACCTATGAGAGTAGTATTGAAGAGTCGCCATCTGTGACGTGGTTATTCCGTGATGCGTTCGTGCGTGAGCTGGAGATACTCTTTCTCTAAGTAGAATTCGGAAGTGATTTGACGATTCGACTATACATGAGTACAAGCACAAGAATCCGATTATGCCAGCCAGTACAGTATAAATTTTCACAATTTTCATCATTGAATCAGATTGATAATATGTACAAGTACGAATGAATGAACGAATACACAAACTGATCCAATCCCACAAGCTCCCCCCCCCCATAGAAATATCATTCCGTCAAACCAAATACGAAATGCATATGAAATGCAAACCACCAAAAAACCGACAAAGATCCACCCTATCCCACCAAGCTCCAAAAGCAGACGGATAACATAACCATGACTGACGCTAATATGCTGGATAGATAGATAAGATATAATACCTTGCCTAGAAAGAGATAGATAGATAATATGCTGCAACTAGATGGAAATGAATGCAGCAAAGCAAAAAAGCCAGACCCGTACCAATCTTTTCGTCGTAAGTTTCATGGAAGGTTCGTAGAGACGTGTTATGTTATGTTGTAGTCGTAATGATTGTAAGAAGTGTGAAATCGTGATGAGATGAGTTGAGATGAGATGTATAATCTGATGGGCGATGAGATAAAATGATATAATTGTATTGAGGTGTAATGTAATATCCAATAGAGTATATTCCGAAATGGTGAGATGGTATGTACAAATGAGATAAATAGACTTGATAATCTGAGGATAATAAGACGTTGAGATAAACTTTCGACTAAAATCCAGGAATCCATGATGATCATCCGCTTGAAACCAGGAGATAATGCCAGAGTGGCTATGCTAGCTAGGCCTGACTTTTGGCCTCGATAACTTCAGCTGTGCCTGGTATCATTAATCCCTACCCATGGAATTGTGGTAATCATACACGCACAGCTGAAGTCATCTGTTCTTTCTTCAATTTTGTTTTCTCTCATCCCTTTGAAAGCTAATCATCATCAATCTCAATAAGGATTAACATATGCATATCCTGGCGTAGGAGCATATTGTGGAGCAGCCCTCGAGTTTCTATGTGGATTGTGTGCAGGCGCCATGTGTGGACCTCCTGGTGGCGGCGGTGCAGTCATCGGTCTATTTCTTCCTTCAGCCCTCATACTATCTCTTCTCTGTCTTTCGACGTGTCTTTCTCTGTCATTAGCTGGCGTGCCAATCCTTCTCTGTTCTCTCCTCCTATCTCTTTCCCTCTCTTCTCCTCCATCTGATACAGCAGGTGTTGACCCTCTCGGTGGACCAGGCTCACTTAATCTAACTTTCCTTCCTCCTCCACCACCCAATGCTGATAGAGGTGGATCACGAACACCAGGTTCTTCATCGCTGGGTAAAGTTAATTCAACTAAACTGAAGAAATACTCGAGGACTTCCGGGTAGCGTTGTACGCTTGCGCGCCAATCTTCGTCAATGCCGCGTTTGAGTTCTGAATCGGCTGCTGCAATTTCAGATGGATGTGGACGTGCGTTGTAGTAGTAGGCTGCTCGTTCGGTTATGCGGTGGATTTGGGCGGCGTGCTCGTCTTTACGGCGAGTGGTGAGGACACTGAAGTAGGAGAGGATGTAATCTTGTGCGTGGCCACGGACCCATGTTCTATTTGGAGGATGAGTTAATGGGTGAACTGGAGGTGAATAATCGATCCACATGGATGTTGTGGGAAGACACTGATATAGGGCATGAACCGGAGGGGTATGAGATGATGGACGAGAGGTAAAGGAGACAAGAGACGGTACCTTATATCGTTATAAACACTAGTCATCATTCTCTGCTCAGCCTGCCTCACAGCGACGGTAAGGCCATTGGCTTCGCACTCGCATTTTGCGACAGCTGGCTGAGAACATATGGCGCAGTCTGGATCCATGATCTTGAGGTTTTTGTTGTTTCTGGCGTTCTTGATTAACATTATGAAGGGGTATCATCTGGTTTGGGTGAGGGGCAATAGACAAATAAAGGAATCAATGTTCCAGTGAAGAGAAGTGAAAGAGACAGATGAGGGAGGGGGGGATTGAGGCTCAAAGAGAAGAGGATATATGTGTAGGGATGAAGAAAGAAAGAAGAGTAGATGTTTGGTATCAGAGAAATGGGAGGCAATTGAAAGGATGGAGAGGGGAAGATGATCCCATGGTATATGATGGGTTAAGAATATGGGGACGAACAGTGTTGTATCCTACTGTATGTATGTGTGTATGTATGTAGGTATTGTAATAGGTATAGGTCGCTTGACTGACAAGACGGAAGTCGAGATCTTGAGGGAATGGGGATACCTATCCAAATATCGTATCCTCTGGCTCGCTGGCTTGCTTTGCAGTGCAGTTCGTGTGGGGTAAATGTAGGGAAAATGATATTCGAATCAATTGAAGTGATCTCAAAGTTAAACTAACCTTTGTAAGTGTATTCCCCTCTAAAGCTCCCCTCTTCAATTTGATGCAGCGAGTCCGGATCGTAGTGTACGATCTGAAACGATACTATATTATGCTATGCTTGCTCGCTGGCTCCGGAACTGCAGATTTCCACGGTAGAAAGATCACGCTACGCAAATTTCTGCACCATTCAAAATGAAAAGATTAGAATAATAAAAATATGAGGTGTTAAGGAAACCAAAACAAAAAAGAGACCCCACGCTTAACAGGTTCTGCTATCGTGAATCGTAAGATCAGGTAGTAGATGTGTACGACGGGGGAAAGGGTAAGATATGTGGTATGTATGTACTGAGTGACGGACGGAGATAGGAAAGGTGGTTTTGATTAGATATGATGGGATAGGCAGAGACGGGTAGTTGGCATGAAAGAACGGGGAGTTCTTTCTAGAATTTAGAATTCAGACGACAAGAGACTTTACCGAGATTTGACAACAAAAATATGCTAAACGGGAAGGGCGAGTGAGGAAGAGGAAACGGAGGAGCAGGAGGAGAATTAGAAAGGGAAAAAAGTGAGATGTCGTTATTAGAGTGATGTGCAAGCTTGTCTGCAAGTTCGGCGTGTCGGTTGATGGTTGTGGTCGTGCGTGTGGTTTCTATTTTTTTTTGGGTGGGGAAAATTTTGGGTGAGAATCGTGAGGTGCATGAAGACCATGAAGAAAGATATGAAAAAGAGAACTAATTTGCTATCTAGCTACCTGATCCCTTCGTATGAAACCGTATGTATACCTGATACTGATTTAGGTCTACGACATACCGAGCATAATAAACATAATACCACTTTTTCCACATATCACCACTTACACCAAAAAAACACCGTTTGTCCTTTTACTACCTGATCACCTACCATCTACCTGGAAAAAGATTAACTTGTACCACTTCACACAATCGACGCCCCCAGAAACTACCAACGCAGAGTGGCATATGTGGATCATACGCGAGAAGCGACTCAGGCGAGAGGATACCTTCCAACCTTCAAAACCCAAGATAAAGTAAGGCATTGATTTAATGATTTGACTACATTTGGTTGACTACACACCAAACCCATACCAACTCCGGGAAAAGAATGTAAGGTAAATCATCCTGATTAGTAGTAGGTTGGATCATATATAGTAAGTGTTCTTCATATAAGCATATCCGTAGGTCAGTAAGGGTTCCAAGTGTTAACATTCAGCGGAGTGTGCAAGTTGTCGTGGCTCGAATGCTTTGATGTGACTTGCATCTCGTGGTTAGAGAACCAGAGGCGAAATGCATGGGTTGTTGGTCATGAATCATGACGAGATATTCGATTGCCAATGTCATCAAGTACTTTGTATATAGATAATAGATAATGCCTCGAAAATGGGTACAGTAAACGAAGAGCCTTAATGTAGCTAGATAAGGTAAGCATTAAAGTAAATATTGATACTGTCTTTTTTGCTTTGGGACTCCGGAGGTTCTGGACCAGAAAGATTATGAGGCTATCTTGAATTCGTAGCATAGCCAATAGAAGATGGCAATATGGTTTGGCTGCATATATGCAACCCAAGTCTTTTTCATTCCTTCCCTCACAACTAAGGCTTTTGGGCGCAGATCAAAAAATAGGTGGTTGGTAAGAAGATGGAGGGCTTCTGGAAGTCACATCTACACTCTATAGAGTACTCACCGCTTGTTCGCAGAACCGCAGAATTGCGTCGAGAGAGGGGAAATCGAAGGTGGGGGATAAGAAGAAAGTTGAAGCTTAAATTCTTAGATTGTACAATCGTGTGTTTGTACCGGCATGTCAGAGGTATATTGTGTTTCCGAGGTAGGTCAAGAATGGTTAATATGAAGATATATATCATCAGACGAGGTCAAACGGAATCATATCAATAGTTCGAATACTACCGAGATCTAATTAAAGGGGCTCAAAGATTAAAGTACCAGTATGTATTTTGAAGATTCACTCACTTCACGCTTCCTCAATAGATATCGGGAAAGTCAGAAATATTTACCGGTAAGTTGGTGTTACGGTGACCGAAAATTTCATTATTTGCATCACAATATCAAAAAAGATCTCCAGCTTGCACAGCTGCAAACATATATCTGCAACCCAGTAATTGATATCGTTCGTTATGCCTCCACGTTGTTCAACTGTGCAAGGCACGTTGACGCCATTTCTGTACCCATTCCTATTTTCGAAGACATCTAGGTTAATCCACAGAAATCCTCGAATATACATCAACGCAGTCCGAAGACAAAGTACCTTATCTGAAGAACTCGTCGCCGAATCCCCGGCCGAAGAATTCGATCGACTGAATCCTCCTCCCTCTGATTATTCTCGAACAGTTTTCGCGGATAAAGCAAAAATAGATGTCTTCGCAGGTGCTGGCGGACATGGATGTATTTCTTTTCTGCGAGAGAAGTACATAGCTGCGGGACCTGCGAACGGAGGTGATGGGGGTACTGGTGGAAACATTTATATACAAGCTGTGCGGGGAGAAACAAGTCTACATAAACTTGCAAGAAGGAGGAATTTAAAAGCTGGCAGAGGAAAAAATGGTCAAGGAAAAACAAAGGGCGGAGAGAGGGGTACTGATATTATCATTGAAGTTCCTGTAGGTACTATTGTACGAGAGCTAGATCGACATGATCCTGCAGCCATTGAGGAGGATAGGATAAAGATGGAAGCAGGCAAATTGGATGGGCATGATTTAGATGGGCCTTACAAATGGGATCGAGAAAGATGGTTACTATACCCAGCTATTACGCCTGAAGAGATCGCTACTGCCGAATTCCCTTCATTACCGAAGGCAAGGAAGTCAAATTTAGCTGCCGCACAAGTGAAGGGTCCCATTTCCTTAGATCTTTCCATGCCTATGGAACGACCATTGCTCTTGGCCGCAGGTGCTGTAGGAGGTCTGGGAAATCCACATTTTGTCACAAAACAAGTACCAAGACCAAAATTCGCAACCAAGGGTGATTCTGGACTACGAATTACCTTGGAGCTCGAACTTAAACTTCTCGCCGATGTCGGACTCGTTGGGCTCCCTAATGCTGGAAAGAGCACTTTACTACGAGCTATGAGCAACAGCCGAACAAGAGTCGGAGACTGGGAGTTCACCACATTGGAGCCGAATATTGGTACTGTGATTATTGATGACAATAAGGGCAGACCTTTGGCTCAATCACATTACGAAACTGGAGAATCAAGAACAAATTTTACCATTGCAGATATTCCTGGTTTGGTCGAAGATGCCCATTTGGATCGAGGTCTTGGTATAAGTTTCCTTCGACATGTTGAACGAGCTCGAGTTCTCGCGTTTGTTGTGGATCTTGGGAGAGGCAATGCTGTCGAAGCTTTGAAAGGCTTATGGAGAGAGCTTGCTGAATATGAACGGATGAAGATTGAAGAGGAGAAAGAGAAGGCCAATCCAGTTGTGGAATGGACTCCCTTCACCTCTGTCGAAGATGCAGTGGCAAATCGATCCGAAACAATCGTTGTAAACAGTGGACCAACCTTCGAGAACCCCCTCGCACCTAATCTTCCATCGATCTCCAACAAACCTTGGTTCGTTGTTGCTAGCAAAGCAGATTTGCCTGGTACTCAAGACAACTTTCAACAATTGAAGTCGTACTTAAGGGAAGTCGCAGTGGGAAACGAAGAACATCCTTCAAGACAGCAGAATCCATGGAAAGGAAAAGTAGAGGCCATCCCCATCAGTGCAATTAATGGACATGGCGTTGAGAAGATTACCGAGTGGACTGTTGGTCTTCTTGATAAATGAAGTATTTACGGCTAGAGACACGTATAATATTATGATGAATATTAATGATCAGTTCATGTACCAAATTCTATTGATTCCCATCATCTATTCTCATATCAATATCAACCCGATCATAAATATCTGTTCCTGTCCGCATGCATCTCTGACGTTTGACATAGTGGGGTGTATCTAACGGCTACTTTCACTTGATATCTGTCACAAGTGGCGTATGATCTGATCCCAAGCGGGGTTTAAGTTCCAGTTATGCTTCCATCTGTACTTTTGTCACTCACATCGGGAAATTTTCACGGTTGGAATGAGACATTGGAGCGGTAGTGATGCTGTGGCCCGTTCCCGTGACACCATCTTCTTCAACTCCAACGAACCTTTCGATTCCCAATATAAGATGAATTGATTTGTACAAGTGTCGGCGGGAGGAAGGAACATTCTTCCTGAATTCCTGTCTCAGATCTCAAAGTCTAAAGCTCTCGTCGGTGGCGTTCTTACCCCTCGAGTTATATTCTCGAATTCGAAGCCATTCATACACGAAACGCTGGATGGAACTTTGTTATTCCAACAAAATTCTCCGCAAGACTAGACGATCTGTAACCACTATGAGTACTAAATCAATCGAATATAGTGAGGACTACTCTTATGGTGAAACAGTGAATACATGATCGAAGTATCTCAAAGGTGAGTTGTGATGACATTCACCATTGATAGCTACCTCATTGAGACCGGATGAACACATAATGGGCTGAAAGGGCTGCCTGGACACAGGTGTGTCAAAAGTAAAGTTCATTTTATTTAGTCCGATATCGTCATCGTCCTTGTTGGATAGATATAAAAGTCCCTCTCGGTCCTATCTTCGGATAATATTTTCCTCCCACAAACAACACAGCTCTCGACCTACCTCATCGATTTAAACCACTTTTTCATACAGTCAGACAAACGTTTAATACAATCTTGGTCTTTCAGAAAAACATCAAATCACTTCCAAATCACTACAATCACTTCTCTTCTCTTCTCTTCTTGCAAGTTTAGTTTGTACCGTCATCTTCCAAGATGTCTGCAACTATAGCAATCCTTCCTGAGTCTTCCTCCCCATTTGATCCTCAAGCTCTTGCACAAAAGTACATTCTCGAGCGAGAGAAGCGTATTCGTGAGGATGGACTCACTCAGTACAAGGAACCTACTGGAAACTTCGCTCGATTTCAAGATGATGCTCTCATTGACGAGATTGTCCCACGTGAACCAATCACCGACTCTGCTGAAGTACTGATTATTGGTGGTGGTTATGGTGGTTTGTTGGCTGCTGCTCGTCTTGCTCAAAAAGGCGTTACCAATTTCCGCATTCTTGAAAAGGGTGGCGGTTATGGTGGAACTTGGTATTGGAACCATTATCCAGGTTTGTTTTCTCCCCTTCATCTTGAATTTCAATTGCCACACTCTCATAACTTATCGATGTTTACTAATTTTCAACTTGCAGGTGCTCAATGCGACATTGAATCCTACATTTACCTTCCCTTGCTCGAAGAGCTTGGCTACGTCCCAACTGAGAAGTATGCTCGCACTACCGAAATCCATAAGCACATTGAGATGCTCGTCACACGTTACAATCTCAAGGAAAAGACAGTTTTTCAGACCGAAGCAAAATCAATGACCTGGGATGAGGGTATTCTTTCTTGGAAGACCGAGACCAACCGTGGCGATCATTTCACTTCCAAGTTCGCTATTACTGCTACGGGTATCCTCCACAAGATCAAGCTTCCAGGCCTTGAAGGCATGGAGCTTTTTGCAGGAAAGTCTTTTCATACATCTAGATGGGATTATGGCGTTACTGGCGGTGATGTCAACGGTAATCTTAGCAAGTTGGCTGATAAGCGTGTTGGTGTCATTGGCACTGGTGCAACTGCAGTCCAAATGCTTCCTCATCTCGCTAAAGCCTCAAAGCACGTCTACGTCTTTCAGAGAACACCATCCACAATCAACGTTCGAAACAACAAGCCTACTCCACCAAACTTCTGTCAAAATCTCAAGCCTGGATGGCAACAAGATCGAATGGAGAACTTCAATGATCGGATTTCCAATTGTCGTCAAAAGGAAGATCTTGTTAACGATGGTTGGACTCTCAACCCTGCTACGTCTATTCTGGGCAAAGCAGATGCTTCTACCGATCAAGCTAAATTGGGTCAGATGATGATGATGGCAGACTTCCAACTCATGGAACGTATTCGAGCTCGGGTCGATGAACTCGTTGAAGATAAGGAGACTGCTGAAAAGCTCAAGCCATGGTATTCATCCATGTGCAAGCGTCCTTGCTTTCACGATGAATACCTCTCTCTCTTTAACTGCGATAATGTTCAACTCATCGATACAAATGGAAAGGGTGTTGATCGTGTTTCCCAAGCTGGCGTCATCGTTGATGGTGTCGAATATCCTGTCGATATTCTCATATATTCTACCGGTTTCGAAGTTACAACCGCTTATCAACGCCGCTCAGGCATCACTGTCACCGGACGCGATGGTCTCATCCTCGATGATAAGTGGAAGAAGGGTCCCTCCACCTTCCATGGATTTCAAACCCACGGATTCCCAAACTACTTCTTCTTCGGCACAACCCAATCTGGTGTTTCTGCAAACTTCATGTATACACTTACCCACCAATCTATGCAGACCGCGTATATCATCTCCGAATGCAAGAAGAGGGATATCAAGGCCGTTGAAGCTAGTAAGGAAGCCGAGGGTCAATGGGTCAACGATATCTTGCAGGGAAGTGCACCTATGTTGCAATATTTCACTCAATGCACACCAGGTTATTTCAATGGTGAAGGAATGGTTGGAAAGCATCCAGAGGTTAGTGGACAGACTGCTGTTTATGGACAAGGTGCTAGTGCGTGGGGAAAGTTGTTGGAGGATTGGCGTGCTGATGGTAAGATGGAGGGACTTGATAAGATGTATTAAGCGATGAGTTTCTTTCTCTGATCTTTTAGTTGAAAAGTTTCTCCTCTTATGAAAAGTGGCTGGTGTCATAGTTGTTGGCAATGGGGATGAAAAGTTTCTTTGAATGGTGGAGCTGGTAAGGATGGATGATATAGGTTTACCATGGAGTATACCTATTTTACTTCAATAACTTCATTTTCACCATTATGAATCAGATAGTTTAGTTATTTGGTCTTCCATTCATGGTATGGTCTATTATATAACGGATGGCTTTTGATAACAAAAAATAGAATTTCTCGTACGTTTTCATTGCCACCTGAGCTGAGTTGATACTTGTATCTAATGTATCTCGTCTTAAACGATTTATTTTTAGTACTGGGCCTTACAAGGGACCATATATATCTGTAGAATACTATCTTTTTCATGTCGTCCCATAATTGAGTATCTATAGAACACCCATACTCGCCAACCAAACTTTGTTCCAGACAATAAACCCTCTTATCATCTATGCTCAAGTATACTCAAATTACATCTTCAATCTCCCTCCTGAAGCTCAATATCTTACCCTCCACATAAATCGTACTGCTAAGACGAGAAACAAATCAATTGCTGATCTATCAATCTCGAGCTGACTACAAGCTAAGAGCTGCTAATCTACACTGTGTTTTGGATTTCATGCAGTTAGTATACCACCCACCCGTTCACTGCAACGCACTACATGCGTAGTAAATTATGTGCATACAAACTACTTTTTTGATTCTTCGAGGATATAAGGATGGTCTATTGCGATTTATTCAGTGCTGTTCGTCAATATTCTCTCTTGAATCCTTTACCATTTTACCATTGTATCATTACAACCAGTATTAAGCATCTATATCCCATTTGGGCCATCCTCCCCCCTCAGAGTATTTAACCTACCTATCCTACGACCACATAGCAGAATATACACCCAGAAACTCTATCAAATATTTAAAATCCAAGACATAGATCATTCCAAGATTTCACCATCTTTCAGAGACTCAAATAACAGATCTCGATGAATATCCTTATATCGAATCGTGCTAAACTTCACACACACCATTGAAGATTTGAAAAAGCTCAAAAGTACATATTAGGAAAGGTGTCTGTATTTGTGATCAATGTCAAGTAATTGATTTATAACTTAATCAAGTCCAGTTATATTACATCGTTATGCTTAGAGGTAGGTACACTGAAGGTATACCTAGTACTTAGTACGATTTTGTAGTGCATTTCGGATATCCACCAATGGTTCGTGTAATTATCCGAGTACATCCTTTGGATGCTCAATTCCGTATATAATCATGTGAGTTCCTTCTATATGATAATTTAATTCTGTTTACCACTATCTTCTCGCTCTCTTCATAACATCCATTTATTGATCCATTCATCCATCCCAAAATCAATATGTTTTCCTCCTCTCCCAACTCCAAGCCACGGCCCAACCGCGCAATGTCTAAAGAAAAATTCTCAAATCACTGGGTGACAGAACACGCACAAGTTGTATTGCCTTATTTTCTGGATGCGGGCGTGGAGAGCTATGTACAGGTATGTGAAGATTTTCTACTATCTTCTCGCTATCACCTCTGTAAATGCTTTATACCCGGGACTTACATTCGTCCTCATCCTCCTGTGAAAGTGTAATTTACGTACAAGAAAAACGCTATAGTTGCAATCCAAGAACTGAATCTGCAAATCTCTCAATTAAGAGCTACACCCTAAAAGAAACGTATATCCTTCCTTTTCCCATGTACTCTAATCAAGATCCTTCTACCTACAGATTTACGGCCCTCTGTCAATGTCATCATCCGCGTCTCCAGATTCCAATCCCAACAGTCCTATCTCTGTCCTATAAAAAGAAATCGAAGTTGGAGAATGGGATGGAGGCTTTGAATTGATTGATCCTCCTGGTATGTCTTTTCTCTCTTCTCACCTTGCCATGTTCAACATGCCTTTTTCATCTTTCCCTATTTCCTCATCCTTCGGACGCAATTTAGAGACCATTGGATATCATCTCATTCCCATCTAATATAATTTACATAGCAAGACGAAGAAGAAACTGACCATTCCAAAACTTAGACACATTCAAAGCTATACCAGAACCAGCTTGGAAAGCAGCATGTTATCACGATATAATCGCAGCGGACGAACTAAAACTTCTGGTTTCCAAAACTTCGGAACATGTTAAGATTGTAGAAAAAACTGGTGGGTTTTCTCTTTCTCTGCATGTTTGATTCTTTTTTTCTTTCTTTTTGTCTATATGTCTGTTTATCTTATTGAACTTCCAATTATGGGATGATGTTGTAAATTTTCTATTTCCAACATCGTTATCGTTATTGACAATTTCCAATACTCAGGCATCATAACGGGTGAGAGAAAAGCAATAATTGAAAACGGCAAGAACAAGGTAGAAATCAATAAAGATGTGATGAATGTATGGGAAGAGTATAAGAGAAAAGGGGAAAAAGAAGAGCTTTGAAATACGGATGAGTATTAAAGAAGAATGGAACCAAAAGGAAAATAGATAGCATCGCATGAGAGGGCAAAAGCTGGATTAAGGAAGACTGAGAGGGTGAAAAGAGAGAGAGGAAGACGAAAAAGCCGGTGTACAATGAAGTCTAGAGGAGCTGAAGTAGAGAGATGTTTAGTAACTTAATAGTAGACTAGAGAATGGTGCAGCGGTCTTTTGGTTTCAATGATGAAAATGGCGAGAGGAAAATGATGAGAAGAAAATGTTAATATATAGAGGAAGAGGAGGGTATCTCAAGAAAGGGGGAAGCGGAAAGTGGTAGTTCGGGCAGCAATTTTCCAAAAACAAAATCACCACGATGTTCGACCTGGCCAATTTTTTTCGGTACAGCTGCCTACCAGCTTAGACGTCACGTGCCTGCATTGCGCTCAGGTGGAATTCTATTGGTATAAGAATCCATAAAATTCGACCGAATATGTACGCCATGTGAACTTGGTTCGCGTCTATATACTTTGCAGGAGCACTTGCCTTAACCTCTATCCTTCATATACTCATGACCCTACACATGACCGGGTAGATTTAGAGCTACATCGTACGCAGTACTATATCCAATAAAAGATTAAGATTAATCTATTTCTCTATCGATTGCTCCAAATTACGCCTCAAAACATCAATAATCCAATCCTTCCCAAACACTCCCTCGGATATCTTATATGAAAATGTCAACGGAAAACAATGCATCTGCTTATCCCATTCCAACCACTCCCCTCGTACTCCTTCCATCTCTAATTTCTTCCTGAACTCCACTGAGTCTGGAGCCAAAGAATCATATAAACCTACCACTCCATCTACTTGTACATCTGCCTTCTTAAACACGCTTAAATCGGCCAGAAGAGGCGAAACTGTTGGATCTTCTGCTGGTATATCTTGACGCCATCTTTCTGCTACCTCGGTGATGATGGCTCGCGAAAGGATGGGATCGTGAGAATCTATTGCGTCAATTCCTGGATTTGTGTTTCGCATGTCGGTGGGTGGTGACATGACCATTATATTTCTTAATGGACATACATTCCCAGCTCCTTCCAACCCACAATCCCGTAACCAACAAGTCGCTCCATAAAGTCCCAGAACCAACGCAATATTTCCCCCAGCCGAATCTCCCATTAATGTAATTCTATATCCCTCCCTCGTTGCCTGTTTGGCTAATGCATCATATAATTTCCTCAAATGTGGCAACGAATGAGCAGCTGGAGAATTGGGCGCCAAAGGATAGCTAACGATGTTAATTTCGTATTCGGGAAGCTTCTTAGATAGCTCAGCGCAGAGATTCCAATGTTCTTTCAAAGCGCCACTTCTGAATCCTCCACCTGCGAAATAATACAGTTTATCGAGAACCACGGGCAGTTTTTGCTCGGTGGATGGAGACGGTGGCGGGGTGGAGAGGGATGAGAAGGTATAGAGATATGTATCTGCGATATGATGTTCGGTGACTCGACAATGTTTCTTGACGGAATGGTGAGGGGTTAATTGAGGAGATCCGGATGGGAAGGGAGGATGTGTTTTGAGGATTGTTTCGGAGAAGGTTTTGATTGCTTTCTGTGCTACAACACTCAAAGTCGATCGATCATGTCGTTGAGTAAGTTTGATTGAACTTGTAGGAGCTGAAAGAGATGGTTCGAGATTCGTCATAATTGGGATAGTATTTATCGGTATCTGCGGATATAGCTGATTGCCAAAGATATCATAAAATATCGTGTTCTATGCGCATATTCGTAGAGTTGTAGATGGTACGTGTTCTTGTAGGCAGCATTCGACAAGAAGTTATTGATATTGTTTTTAGCAAATAGATAGATGTCAATATAAGTATAAAAAGGGAAAAGAAGAGAAAGTAAAGGGTCTTGTCAAAAGGGTCTTATCAAACCTGTCAAGCCCCTCATCTCCATAGCATATTACCATGACAACCTTACCATCCACAAAATTTCTATGAGATCATCAATCCCTTCGCCATTCTTGGAATCCTTTCAGTTCCTTGGATTTGTTAGCTCTTATCTTATCCAAAGCCCCTCACTGAACATTTTTTCCGTTCAAAACGACTTCAATGGATCAGGATCATTGATTGTGTTGAAGTCAAGATATCAATCAATAGAATGAAGATATATTTATATCTGGGATACAAATGTGGAGGGACGTTGTCGTTGGGGAAGTGAATTGTGGTGAAAATGTCGTAAAAATCTGGGGTTGACCGTTGAACCTCAGACTCTTGATATCCATCGTCATAACTACCTTGGGTGGGTGGTATAGCGGTGGAGAATCTAAATGCACTTACAGACTCGCAGATTCACCGACTCATGAAACGAGCTCTTATACATGTTTACTGACCATGTATTCATTTGATCCATTCAGCTGCAATCATCATCACAACATTATCAATAATAATAAGTCGGTCAATTTGGACCGCAGTGAATGCAAGTAGCCGATTACAAAATACAACAGTTGGTCAGATCTTGTGTACCTATATCATCTCTGAGTGGAGATGACCCCGGGAGATACTGTAACAGAAATACTGTAACGAAAACTAATAACATACAGAAAGTTTTACAAGATCTTCTAATATGAGAATGAGGTAGAAATTTTCACAATCAAGAATTATCATCAACGTCTATTGCGAGGCGAGAATGATGTTTTCCCCTTTACTATGTTTCTTGTTAAGCTATGCTTTTACCTACGTTATTGCGGCTTCTCCTGATGGGGGTGAACAACAGCCAATTGTGTATGGAGATTCTCTCGAGGACGATAGCTGTCATCAAACGGTAATTCCATGAATTCCTACATCTTCCAAATCTATAACATTCCCATAACTAACACTGAATTCGGTAGTGTATAGCTCTCCAACAAACCCTTCAGGAAACCTACTATGGATCCATTCCCCCAGATTTTACTTCCACCTACTACTCCTTCCAACAAGCATCAGTCGCTCCAGCTTGTTTAATTCGACCTCATTCCCCTTCTGAAGTATCGTCCGCCATGAAAATCATCCGGGAATCTGACTGTCACTTTGCTATCAAAAGTGGAGGGCATAATATGAATCAAGGATTTTCTAATGTGAAAGGCGGTATCACTATTGATTTGTTGAAGATGAAAGATGTTAAAATTTCGGAGGATGAGGAAATTGTAAGGGTAGGAGCGGGATGCAGATGGGGGGAAGTTTATGAGGTTGTGGAACCGAGGGGATTGATGGTTGTTGGGGGAAGGGATTCGACGGTAGGAGTGGGAGGATTCCTTTTGGGTGGTAAGTGAAGTGGAGATAAATTCGATGTTGAAGATGAGATGCTAAGTTTTTTTTAAAAGGTGGAATATCGTTTCTATCTCAAAGATATGGATGGGGATCTGACAATGTTCGAAATTTCGAGGTTTGCTTATTTCACTACATCATGATAAATACCAGATTAACATCTCTTTAGATTGCCCTTTCCAATGGAACAATTGCAAATACGAACGCACATAATAACCCGGATTTGTACTGGGCGTTACGAGGAGGAGGAAATAACTTTGGTATCGTCACGAGATTTGATCTACAGACTTATCCGCAGGGTCCCGCATGGGGAGGCCAGAATTGTGAGTACAAACGCGCTTTTTGCTGTTACTCCATGTCTTTTGATATCAATTTTCTTTTTCTCTTGTCCTTGTTCTCTTTGCTACAATGCTATCCCTCGATACTTCTATATCTTCCCAGAATCTCACAGTTTTACTAACACCAAACAGATTACCTCTTCTCCGACATTTCAACCCAACGCAATACTCTCTCTATTCCTTCCCGCCCCTTCCTCCCTTTCTCCCTACAATCTCTAACCATCCCCCTCACCAACCTTTTTCTCAAAACTGCCTGTCTCCTCTCCTACTGCACATCCACCACTACCTTCCTAAACGCCATCCAAGAGCTTATCACAAACCAAACCTCCGACACCTCAAGCCAGTTCTACGGTTCTATCGGTTACCTCGCCCATTACGACCTATTTGCCGGACTTACTTGTCTAACGAATTCAAATGGTGTGGCTAATCCTTCGGCATTCGAAGGGGTAAGGAAATTGGGGGCTTACAGCACAAATCGGAATGCTAGTATGGGAGAATTGGCGAAGGAGTTGACGAGTATGGATGTTTGGGGTGACCGGTGAGTTGATTCCCTTTTGTGATACCTCTCAAAATACGAAAATAGGCAATCATACCTCGAAGCCCATGTTAATTGTAACTAACTCCGAACTCTAGAATTATCTGGGCAACCATGACTCTCTACCCTCATCCCGAACTCTCCCAGAAGATCTTCAATCTCTTCCTTGAGCAAATAGAAGATATAAAACATGTCCCTGGTTTTCTCCCGAGTTTTGTCTTGCAACCGCTAGTTCCTTCCGTTCATTCGGAAGGAAGTCAGAGTCCAAATGGATTATCTGGAAATGATGGGACGCTTATAGGTTCGTTTCTTCCATTTTGCCCTCCTTCACAATGAAAATTACTTGGCGTCTGATTTCCTTTATCCCTCTCCAACCAACTGATCTCCCCACACAGTCTTCAATATAAATATATGGTGGTCCTCCCAAGCCTCTGACTCCTACACGCCTCTAATGCAACAATCCACCCACAACCTCATCTCCAAACTCACCCTGTTCGCTAAAGAATTGGGCATTCTCCATAAATACATTTATCCCAACTACGCAGATGCAAGTCAGAATGTATTCGCAGGATATGGAGAGGAAAACTTGTCACGGTTGAGACAAGTACAGGAGGCTTATGATCCGGAGGGTACTTGGCGGAGATTACAGAGTGGCGGGTTTAAGATCTGAAAGTCGGAATTTGAGATTTGGTCAAGATAATTTGAGATTTCAGGGGGTGAGAGAAGCATAGGTGGTGCATAGATAAGTGGTTACAGGAGATAGATGTGGAATTGTGAATACACGTTTTGAAGATCTTCATATTCCTTTTAAAATGACGCTCCGCTGGCCCTCTGGGAGCTATTGCCATGGAGGCAGACTAATATTCGATAAAACCCCTCCTTCGAGCAAAGCGAGCAATGGGGGTTTGGGGGCTCGCCCCCATGAGATAAATATTTAGCGAAAGCAATTATACCATTCCCGGTTCAAAAAGATATGCACAAGTAAAACAGAATAGGTATCCGCAACCCCCTTCCACTACACCTACACTACCACTTATAATCCGTACCACTTTCATGCTCCATCATATCAAAAGCAGGCTTTGCACTAAAATAACCCGCTCTCTCGGTCCCCACCGTCTTATAAGTATACGCCGCGTCTTCCTCCTGAATTTTAATCGTTTCTCCTCCCCTTCCCCCTGCCGCCGCATCAGCAAGTAATTGCGCATGACAGCATTTTTCCAAACTCATGAACCAGAAGACTGCACTTTCGATTGTTTCCCCACAAGTGAGTAAACCGTGGTTTTGAAGTAATGCGGCTTTTTTATTGCCCAGAGCGGAGGCGATAGCGTGCCCTTCTTCGGATGCGAGAACAATGCCCCGGAAAGATGAGTAGAGTGCGAGATCGTTATGGAAAGAACAAGCATCTTGGGTGATGGTTTCGAGAGGACGGCCGAGGGAACAGAAGGCGCGGCCGTAGATGGAGTGGGAGTGAGCTACTGCGTTGATTTCGGGGCGCGCGGTGTGCACGGCATGGTGGATCATGTAGGCTTGGAGAAGGAGTATTAGTGTTAGTTTTTGGGGAAGAAAGGGAGGAGAGAGATTTACCGGCTGTATTTAATAATCGACATGGACCGCCGTCAACTACGTCCCCATCTTTGTTGACGAGAATTAAATCGGATGCTCGGAGAAGTGGCCATGCTACTCCAAATGGATTGACCCAGAAACTAGTTGTTTCGACGGGATCCTATTCTTATTAGTATCCTGTACTCAATATTTTCATCCTGTTCATATCCAAGTCCTATTCACAACTTCCAATCATTTGTCAATCCCCCTCATCCGCTGAGGTCGAAATGCATCCATACCCCCCAAAAGAGAAAAGAACTCCCAACTCACCCTCAAAGTAATATGTCCCGCAACTCCCTCATCATACCCCAATTTGGCAAAAATCCTAAAAGCCAACGCCAATCTCCCCTTTTGATATTCTCTCTCTGCATATTTATCTTCAAGTGGTGTTCGTAGTGGCAATTTCATACTTTTGGTACGGGCTTGGGCTTGCTCTTCTGAGAGACCTGGCTCGTGGGTTTGGGTTGAAGGGGTAGATTGAGAGGTTGTGGGAATGGCGGCGCCGGTATTGAGGGGCTCGGATAGGGTTGTTGCTGAAGGGGGAGTCATTTTGAAATTGGGATTGTGAGTGTATTGCTGAACATTGAATGAAGGGTAAAGAATAAGAATTGGAACCAGAGAATGTTATGTTGTAAATGAAGTGAGAGACAGCAGAAGTGGCAATTGTAATAGAGAGAAGTCCGGAGCTTCTTAATAAATAGACGTTGAGAGGCTTATAACAAGTGTACAACCACACGCCCTATTTTATACAATCTCCGAGCCTATGAGGATCATGCGGAAGTGCCGGCTACGTTAATTGACGCCAGCTGGTTGGCTGTGGTCTGATCTCTTTCAGACTTACATGCATTTTTGAAGATGACTGTGTACAATATAGGACGGAAATGAGGGGTATTTGTGGGGTGATAAGCTTATTTACTTGGGTAGGTGCTGTAGATAGGTACCGGTATCTTATCTTGTCGAGCTTCGTAGACTGCTCGGTAGCGAATTACATTAGGGGGATTTGCGGTCGACGCTCGGGTAAGTATCATCCCTTTAGTAAGCTATATCAGATAACGTAGCTCATTTGATGCCTCTGTTTTTCTCGATAATGGATAGTATGTTTCATAAAATGGATATGTCTAGTCAAATAAATCGTGTGCAATTTTCAAGACCTTGGGAGTCGTCGCGTTAAAGCTATTGAGGTATCCTTTCGCTCATACTTGAGGCCGTACAACCTCCGAGGTACCAAGGTGTGCCCGGAAAATTTTCCGCGATTACTAATCACATCAAAAGTATATCACGTGAACAGGCGATTTCTTGTAACTTTTTGAGAGATTACCGACGCGGTGAGCTTCTACTTTGAATCTAACTGATGAAACATTTGAAGAACCAAAAAGGTATTCTCGTTCTCTAGACTTTCCAAAGGCCCGACAGAGATCTTATTCTCTTTCAATTTCTCTTTTCAATCTCTGTAGTGACTGCAAATTCGGGAATGGTGTTGTCGCCATTCACCTCAAATTCTTTACCCCTTTGTTACATTTCATCATAAATCACATCGTTTCTTTTATCTTTTCCACTGTGGGTATATAATTTCTCTTTCTACCATGTCATCTTTGTATTGGCGTTCTAAGTCTTCTCTTTTCCCAAACAAACTTTCAGATCAAAATGCAAATCAACCCCGACCTAGAAGGCATAGGTATATAGAAAGCCGGAGTTCCACATAATAAAGCACCCTTTAAAGTAAGGAGTGATCTGAATTGATGAAATTTTAACTAACAATATTATAGGTGAAGTCTGGAGTGACATATCTATCTACAATCATTCACAAGACTCCTTCGAACCGCTTGAATTGTTGGAGAGCAGGAAACAAGCAAGCGGGACCTTAGTAGCCTGCTAATTGCCAACTTTCTACCTACCAAGAGATTTAGAGATAAAACAACAATAATCCATCAAGAGTACTCTGTGGTGAGACCCCGGTGGACTTAGACAACATGCAGAGTTCTAACAAACAAAATTTAATCGATTTGTGTCTTCAAACCTTCTGTTCACCATCTCGAACAAAGAGTTCATCAATCATTGGAGAATCATCAGGATCATCAGATAATACATCAAAACTTCTTGCGCCATGTGGTCAGTCCATTGGGAATTTACTCGCTCATCTGAGTACCTCTATTCGTACTCAAACAGGTCATCAGGAATTGACTCTCCAAAGGCTCGATGATTTACTCGCTCTAGCTAAGGAGAAGTTCTATGCATTTCCATTTAAAGATGTACCAGAATGTTGGAGAGCATTATTTCTCGAGGCAAGTTTGCTGGAGTTTTCTGCTCTTGCCTCTAGGAAATCCTTATCTCTGGATGAGAAGAAGGATGAAAATTCAGATTTGGATGTCATAGATGATCGAGTAATAGACCAAATGGTTGAGACAATGGATATGGCATTGATCATGGTCGGAGCTCCAGCATCAGAAACAATGCGATTAGCAATTGATTGTGCAATGGATCTTTTACAAAAGATGCATGAAGAAATAATAGGTGATGAGAGATCCACAAAATCACCCACGAAACGTCAGAAAATTTCGTGCAGTGATTCACCCTCAAAATTTAAAATTTCATATCAAGACCGCTTTCCATCAATTTCAATCACGTCACCTTCTCTGTTAAACCCCATCACTCGAGTAACTTCCGACGAAATCAACGTCAATAACGATGAAGGAAACATGGACAAATTCGCAAAACATATGCACCAACCCCAGGATCGCACACTAGGAGCCGAACCTCTCATCATAACTGGATCAATCGATCCATGGCCTGCACGCAATCAAAAGCCATGGTCTAGTCCCTCATACTTACTATCCAAAACCATTGGCGGTCGACGCTTAGTCCCCATAGAAGTAGGAAGAAGTTATGTTGATTCTGGATGGGGACAAAAGATCGTCACTTTCAAAGACTTCATGACCGAATACATGTTGTCCCTTGCCAAAGACGGAGAAGCAAAAGAAACAGGCTATCTAGCACAACACAACTTATTCTACCAGATCCCATCTCTACGAAACGATATAACGATCCCGGATTATTGTTATGTGTATCCACCACAACCTCATTCATCATGCTCTCCCGCGCTAAAAGAAAAATACGCACAAATGGAAGAATTACAAGAGCCACTCATAAACGCGTGGTTTGGTCCAGCCGGTACAATTAGTCCGCTGCATACAGATCCGTATCATAATATTCTAGCACAGGTCGTCGGGAAGAAATATTTGCGTCTTTATCCACCTAGAGAAACATCAAAATTATACGCGAGAGGTATAGAAGATGGAGGAATAGATATGAGTAATACGAGTGAGGTGGATATTGGAGTATTGGAGGGATGGGATGGTACTATCGAAGAGCAAGAGGAAGAGAGGAAGAAATTTCCAGAGGCGGAGAGTGCAAAATATTGGGATTGTGTGTTGGAAGAAGGAGAAGTGTTATATATTCCGGTTGGGTGGTGGCATTATGTAAGAGGATTGAGTGCGAGTTTTAGTGTGAGTTTTTGGTGGAATTGATGGGGATGGCATTTGGATGCGGCTTTGTATGATGATGGGTTCGTAAATCTACTTCAAGGTAGCAGTGAAAGTTTCCGCGAGTCAATAAAACTCTGCACGTGTAGAATATGAAGCAGTATGGTATGTTCATTCAATTACGAAGGGATCAACTATCTTGACCACGTTCCCTCTCCTAAAGATAAATGGATTTGAAGTCATTATTATTATTCATCTACTATGTTAACTATTCAGCTCGCATACCGTCTTATATATCGTCCGATGATATGATATAATATGACGTGCCATCCTATCTCTCGAAGATGAAAACCAAAAGATGTTCAACAGAATAAGACGCTGGTATGCATATATATGATATTCTCTCACTCAATCCGTCCACATCCCTGACTCGTTAATTCAAACACTTCCCTCGTCTCCGAATCCATATCGCCATCTCCACCTTTCATTTCGAATCCATCCGCTTTAACAAAAGACCTCCCCACGCAAAATCAAAACCAAACACATGTCAACACAACCAGCTGTGGTATAAGTTATACTCCATAACGCCCTACGTCCAATCCAAACCCGTGGATTAAATCACTAATCCGCTCTGTATCCAGATTCAAATCGGATCCAAATCCTAACATGCCGCCCAATTTTCATAATCTCGTGATATTTGCTATGAGTGCTCAACAAAGGGAAGGTTAAAAGTAAAAGTAAAGGTAAAAGTAAAACAAAGTAAAAAGAAATATAGAAAAAAGTGTTCAGGTATAAATCTTAAAAAGGAGAAAGGCTGAAAGAGAAAACATAGTAGTGGTACAGTAGATATAATATGATATGGAAGAAATGCGGATCTTCACCGTGACAAGTATGTATATTAATGTGTGGGTAGGTGTGTGAACCCATGATTACCTCTCCAAAAGCCCCCCAACATCTTGCAAACTCAGATTAGTCTGCTGTCTCCCTAAATGATCGATAGGCGGGGGCATCGAATGTGCATGAGTAAGCGACGGGTGACTAGTAGGCCCATTATTTCTCTCCTGCAAAATTGTTTCCAGCTCATATCCCATACTCGCTCTTTGGATTCTCGTTCGGGGTCCCAATAAACCTCCTATGTCTTGCAGAAGGGCCGCGGAACCGCGTCGTGGAGGAGCGGGACTTAATCCATTTTCGTAAGACCAGGTTGTGGATACTGGACCTTCGCCTGCCGTACTGGATTCGCCTGTGTATTCCGAATCCATTGTTCTCGTTGAACTAATTCTTCTCGGAGATTCTTGATCGAGTAATCCTCCGACGTCGAAAAATGATACGCGACGTGGTGACATCATTGATGTTAAATCTTCAGAAACATGTCTTGAGGGAGCTGGTTTAACGAAATCAATCTCATCACTCGTATCACTTGGAAACCGCCAATCATTCGAACTATTTGATCCAAATCGATGACTCCTTACGGGCATGTTCCCAGCTACAGCCATTGGGGCGGGACGAGGAGGTGAATGAACTTCCCCTCTCAATGCGGGATCTACCCCTAGACCTAGATCTCGGACGAGATCTTCATCGCTTCCCCATTGCCGAGCTACGGTTCCACGGCGAGAAGTAGTCCGATCGAGTGTATCAGTTAAGGAACCAAATTTAAATTTGTGTTTCTTAACTCCTCGGTCTCGGACGAAAGATCCTAGGATAAGCGCATTGGCGACAGCTGTTGCGAAGAGAATCTCAACTGATGCTAGTAAGGATCGATATTGTTGAAGACCATGTCTATCAATAATTTGTGGAATTCTGTAAAGTGTTATTCCTGCCGGAATCAACGAACCTGCAAATAATAACACCAACTGAATTTTCCTCTTAATCCTCATTTTGGAACCAATAATGATAGGAACAGGAAATAAAACGAGGAGAAGATCAGTCAATACATTGACGGTCCCCATAGTAAGGAGTTGTGCATATCCTTGACGACATTTTGCTCCTGGATCTGGTGTGACTTGCCAATAATGATTGATGGGTTGACATTCGGAGATATCTGCTATTATTACTGCGATAAATGTGACAAGGAGGAACCACCGGATGAAGATTAAAGTTCTTTCGTGTGACCTTGTCCAGATATTTATTGTGAGCCTTTTGAAAAATTCACTAATTGTAAGTTTGAGCATCCAGAGTCTAGAGATAGGTAGGTAGCTAGGTTAGTAATTGAATCAAATTTCAATGGGTATAAGAATAAGACAGGAGGGGAATGAAATAAGCAAGCAAGCAAGCAAGCTGAAATCCAGTAAAAATAAACCTACGTCGCCGCATAAAAAACTCTAGATACCAATACCAATCTACTCCCAATCGCTCTTCTCTGCAACGATCTTTCATCAAAATCCACAATCACCGCATTGTTGGTACCGAATAACAAAATAACATGAACAAGGCCCATGCGACAAAACAGTGGGATCAAACAAGCAAAAGCTAACCAATCCTCTTTAAAAAGTTTCTCCGTCCTAATATATCGTCCGCAAACTCTGAACAATATAATGACGGCCGAGAATAACGTACACCACCAACAAACAAGAAGTGTAGGTCTATCGTCGTAGAAGCTTCGAGCTGGTGGTGGACTGGAATATATGGTCATAATGAATGATATATATTGGAAATCGAGGGACCAGCGGAGCAATTGAGTACCACGCCCGTCTACCTCCGTGGAGGGGACGAGCGAGGGTCTACTTTGTTTCGCAGCTTTTGTGTTTTCGAGTGTTCAATTCAATTGAAGATGTGGTTGGATATTCGATTGCATATATTTCCATGGGAATGGGAAATTCTTAAATCCCGTCGCGAATCGTATCGATAATTGTTGCGCATGGACCGTTGCATGACAATAACGAGAGGAATTGGACTCGAAGTCGAGTATTCTATTTCGGAGGTTTTGGGAGATGTAGGACTGTGGATTATGATCGCAAGGTATTTTCTCTCTTCTTCTTATAGTTATCCCTCGTTTCAATGATGTTCTAGAAGCTTTTGAGCAATACAATGTGCAATAATGGCGGAGATTATTCGGAAGGTTTGGAGATTGATAGTTCAATGTGACGGATGATGTTCGTGTGTAAGTAGGGTTTAAGTTTGTAAGAATTCGAATTGGTTATTTCGTTGTTTCTGGTAAGAAGAACATGTAAGAAGGAAGTGATAAGGTTTTCGAAGATTGAAGTAGCCAAAAGGTTTAGAATAGATTATTGGCGGAAGTGGATGGAATTGGCGTTAATATGAGTGAGATGATTTTGGTGAGACGGTGAAGGATATGTCAATTAGTATGGGGTTCCTTGAATTTCCCTTCTCATACTCGTACAGATAGAGATTCGTATCGCACAAGGCTGGGTATTTTTTATGATTGATAGAATCTTCGATTAATACTCCGTAGACTCGGGGGCCAGTTCTGAATTTAGATGATTGGTGCTGCTATTGGATGGGAATTTCCCGCAGAGATGTTATCTCTTTTCAGTATAGATATGTGTATATGTTTGAAGCCAAGAAAGTCTATTCTGAGTTTTTCCGATGATAGACTATTTGGATGGAGCAAATAGTAGGAAGTCTCGAAATTTAGTCGTTATTCTTGAAGGGCTTGGTGTGATTTTGGATGATAATTGCTCAATGGGTCATGGTTCTTGTGTCTTGCTTGCAGCTTGCTTTTGATAAACGTGGGGCCATGCGGAATTGAGGAATAGTTAAGGTACAAGTTAGAATTTGGAAAGTTTGAGTTTGGAAGGGTTAGAGTATAGCAATTAATAGTATCAAGTAGAACATCTGACACGAACGTATCGAGAAGATTAGGAGAATTCGATGGATAGATTTCCGTGTCAGTAATCATATCTTATTCAGACTCTTGAAACCGTTAGAACTACTTGACTATCATTGCCATCATGATCAAATCCTTTCAATTGGAACAATCATCATTTAATTCGTCATCATCAAGTGGCGCGGTCAGAAAATATTCAACCCGCAGTTTGGGAACTCATCAGTGTGGGATGAGATGAAGGAGCTTTTGCCTATAGAACGAATACACTCGGGTAAGGCACCAAAAAGCTATTAGGTCCAAGGCATTTTCACCGTCCCGGGGATTTTATTATCACCCATTATCATATCAGTTCAGAATGGGGGTACAAAATAGAATTACAGGGTGAAAAGATAAGAACTCTTTCAGCCACCGACCCACAGTATAGGATTACAATTTGACGAGTTTATCAAGTTTATGGTCTAAAATTGAAGTGGTTGGTGGTTAGTTATTGATTTTCGCTTGATACTTGTATTGATATGGAGGGCATGTTGAAATGAGGCACAGTAAAGTGGTGGTGACATTCTCTATAATGGAGTGATGAATGGACAATTTTGATAGCAATGTTTGACGCATGGCACCGAGCCTGAAGGAGTATATCGAATCATTTCATATTTATCTCACTGTGAGGCGCCTCGCTAGTTAGTGAAACTTCCAATCTAGCATTGATAGCAATACAAACTTTGGACTTTTACTACCCAGCCAAGTACTGACTATTGATGAAACCTTTGAAGAAAAATGCGGCATGTTATCGTGTCTCCACGACTTTGTATCCTCCAAATATATCGATGTACGTATCATTCTCGTACCTGAGGTCATCTAGCATAAATGCTATGATGATCTACGTGATCTTCTAGGATGGCTTTAATGAAATGTCGGTGAAATTTGACAACTCTAATAGCCGTGACTCTTGAGGTCCCTAGACTATTGGATCTAACTCCTCGTACAGTTCTACATTGAGGCTTGAACCAAGAAGTATTTGTTATACAAAACATCAATTATAATTCATACAAAGGTGATGCCTAGAGCTGAGACTCATTGTCGTGGTACAAAATCTGGAAGTCCTTGTACATCGAATGGTAAACAATGAAATTGTATATAATATGAGACATTGTCCTCGACTCGGGTTCGTAAAGGTAAGATTGACATCACAACGTTTACGATATGCGGCATAACAATACAATCATACAACATTTTCCCGCATCTATTCCCCACGTATGAGTTTACAAGGGAAATCCATTTACCTATTCTTATATAGAATACAAGAGCCAGAAAAAAGTGGAATGGATATCAAATGAGTTGATGATAAGGAATCCAGTGACAGATAAAAAATTCTTGCATGCATGCAAGTGTAGTTCCGAGGATCAGGATTAACTAAGGTTAAGACAGGGATGGGAAAAGCACTGTTGTACTTTGCAAACTCTTAATGGTTGAGAATGGTTGGACATGACAAGACAGGGGAACCACGCGAGAAGCTATGTCAGTACTCAGGTGCGGAGGTGGCCTTGGCAAGTTGGGGAGGGGAGCTACTTTGTCAATTAGTAAGGACCCGAGAAATTTGGAATGGTATCGGTATCTCGATGTAGATATGAAGGTATTCGCAACGCATAAAATTAGCATAGCGGGATGTTATTTACAGAAGCAAGACGGGATATCAGAACGGTCAAGGAATCTAGGTATACAAATAAGAAACTACCCAAGAGCACAGAAAGTACATACAAGGTGCATGCATAATGCATATTTCCACTTTTCTCTAACCACATACCCGAAAAGGCCGTTTTTGAGATTTGAAAGTTCACATCATTCTATCCAGAATATCCGATTGGTAGATGAAACCTAGATGTATATCTAGATGTATCATCCATCTGGGCAACACCAACCTTAGGCTTTTATGATAGTGTAGAAAAACATGTGAAAGAATGAACTTGATATCTAGATGTTACCTACCCCGAATCTAAGCGCTCCTGTTATCAATCTGAGAGAACTCGAAAACTAACCCGATGAGAGATGTTTGATAGGTCATATTGAGTCGCGTGCCATATCTCCTGAAATGGATTAGTAGTTGTACTGTGTGCGGTGTATGCATGAGATATGAAGTCCGAAAATCGTTGAGAGGCGGAAGATTCGGTACGTGGGGAAATTTTAACGGAACAAGCGGCAGTAAATACCTAGTAACTACTCCGTATTGACATCTTCTCATACTGTGAATACGAAAGGCTCCTTTCCAACTTCAAACGTACGGAGCACCAACAAAGATGCTCAAAGGTAAACTACAAGCCACCGCATAATTTGGCATGTCAACAATCTCCGCAATCTTCAAATTCGCAGCCACACTGCTAAGCATATATGCTTCCTGGCTATCCAGGCCTTTCTCTGCTACCAACCAAGCTATCAATCCTCTCAATGCCTTCCTACTTGCTTCTCTGAGATCACTATCAATCCCTAGTGCAGCATATTCTCCCTTGTCCACTGTGACTGGCTGAGGGGGTATCAAGAAATGAGGACTTTGAACCCAGGGTTTGTCCTTTTCAACTGTCAACCGAATCGTAGCTTTCATCGGTGTCTCAATAGCCGTTCCACAAACTTCTCCGTCTCCTTGCGCAGCGTGCCCATCTCCACAACTAAACAAAGCGCCTGGAACTTTGACTGGAAGGTAAAGAACAGATCCTTGAGTAATATATTTGCAATCGATGTTCCCGCCAGTGTCATAAGGAGGAATCGTCGAAAATTCACCCTCCTCTCCACGTGCGACCCCTACTACACCCAAAAATGGTTTAATGGGTATATGTATTCCTTCTTTGAATACCGCAAAGTCTTCTCCCTTTGAAAGATCCCATATCTTGAGAGACGCTTCTGGATATTCGTCGGCTAGAAGACCAAATTCGAATGAGCCGGGTAGACAGGCTGTCCAGCCATAATCAGCTGGTCTGAGGGATAGAAATTCGACTTTTAGAACATCGCCTGGAGAAGCGGAATTGATGTAGACGGGGCCAAATGCGGGATCGCCCTTTGAGACATCAAACTTTTGGACTGCGGTGATGTCTGAGGTGTCGGTGATTTGATTGGAACCGCCATCGAGTAGATCAAATGATATCTCGGAACTAGAATCAACCGTTAAAGCGGGAGTAAGAGATCTATCCCATTTCATGTGGATATGTGTCGTGTTGATATGAAATTTGTGAGCCATGATGAATGATGTTGGTTAATGATCTCAAGTTTCACGCTCCAGCTTTTTAAGTGAGATGATGCATAAAAACTACAGATATAACCTACCGTATATGTGTTCCTCTCCTCAACGACCAGCGATAGGGGTGGGGTAGATGTAGGACGACTGAAGACGACAAACGGCAAAAGACCTCGGTGTAGCAAGTTCCTGTAGGTAGCTGCTGTTTAAATAACTAGAGAACCACTACGAGTAGTTCACCGGCTATGGAGAACGACTTCGATTTAATCTATATAGAGATCAGATAAGTGAATCAGAATCAGATATGAAAGTCGCATATATGATAAGTACAGTACATACAGTACTAAATTCAACAAGAATTCAGAAACATATTTTAATTTCCTTGAGATCAGGACATATGTTTTACCACAAGATATTATCGATTTTTGAGAAGTTGTGAGATAATACAAAGACCGATTTATTTAATATTGGATTTCTATTAAAGAAAGCCATCGCTACATGATTGATGAAACTTTTCTCCCAATGGTGTTGGCACTGGCGCTGGCGTGAACGCGACCCCACTAAATCTTCTTATTTACAATGTCGTAGTTGAGCAAGGCCGTCTCGAAAACATGATGCTTTCCAAACGAATCTTCACAAATATCATAACAAATGATACTGCGGATAATGACTATTAATGAAAAGTAATACTGTACCTATCTCGGGCAGCTCAATATCATCCCATTAATGATCAATCAAAAAGAATAAGTATCAGATTGCACTTCGAAAGGTGGTAAAGATTTACCTCCATCATTCAATACCGACATATTCAAAAGATCTAGGAAAACACACTCTCAACCCAAAGCGGCGCATAGCTTCTCCCTCAGAGACTCATAATGGATGCCGCAGATGATGATAAAGATGTTCGACTCCAAAGAGAGTCGGGAGAACTCTTGGAAGATTTCGAAAAATCACTACATCCATTCCTCTATAATGTTACTAATAAGGGTCAATTACGAAGGAGAGTTCGCATAAGAGAGACAGATAGATTGACAGCATTGGTATGAATTCTTTACCTCTTAACATACCATCTGCTAAAGTTTCACATAGCTAGACAATTTCCAAGAGCTTCCTCAACTTCTCGACCCACACCTTCAGCGATTAGTACCCATACTAGCTGATGCCTTTATTACCTCCATATCGAAACCACCCGTGAAGTCTGAGACCCATGCTCAACTTCTTATGCCTCTATCAAAAGCGATTTGTCGATTACTCTATACGTTTTGTAAGGTTAGAGGGGAGAAAGTTATTGTCCAGTTCCTAAGTACTGAAGTCAGACTACTTGATTTGTTACTCTCTGCTATGGAAAAGGGTACATGGATAGATGATGACGCATGCGAAAAGTCAACAGAAGAAGTATGGGGCTGGGAGGAACGATATATCACTCTGCTATGGCTTTCACAATTAATCATGGCCCCTTTCGCTCTCCATTCCTTGTCGGCTAGTCCTCCGCCCAGTGGTGCCGAGTTATATCTTTCAGATTTTGGGTTACCATCCAACACTCCGGGCGTAGCTTTACGGTCCATCGCGTTAGCTGTCAAATATCTCTCATCCTCTGGGAAAGAAAAAGATGCTGCAAAGATCTTACTAGTGAGAGTTGTTCTCCTTAAGGACATGCAAGATCTTGGACTCCTCAATTCTTCAATAATGTGGGCGATATCTGTTTTGAATTCGATTAACACGAATCGGAATATACATCACATCAATGGCGTTCTGTCTTTTCTTTCTGGGGTTCTCAAATCATCCACGGATACCCCTTATATGGACTCTAGCTTAGAGCCAGTATTTCACGCAGTCTTTAGCTTTGTGGAATCCTCAGATCGATCTTGCAAAGAAGTGCAAAGCTCCGCTGTTGCGCGAAAGTTTATCGTGAACATTTTCCGTGGTATTGCTTTGCTCAATTTACGCCCATCTTTCACAACCATAGATGATACTTTGAGTGACTCTGTTGATTTTATGTTACAATCGCTATTGGATCCGTCAACACCGGTAAGGCTAGCCGCTAGTAAAGCATTAAGCGTCGTTATCTTAAAAGTCGAACCTGAACAGGCCTATGAATTTGTGCTTGCAATTTTCGAAATGTTAGAAGCGCTGCCAACTACCGATGTTTTGAATTGGCATGGTCAAATATTGACACTATCCCATCTGTTATATCGACATGCAGCACCTCCTCAACTGCTTAATAAAGTGATTGTTTCTCTACTCAAAGCTTTATCGTTTGAGGGAAAGTCGACATCAGGTAGCTCTATTGGAACTAATGTACGAGATGCTGCATGCTTTGGAATATGGGCTTTGGCTCGACGTTACTCTACGGCGGAATTACAAGATATTGACATCAAATCCGAAGGGTTTCGTCATGCAACGAATATTAGCTCTACTATACAAATTCTAGCAACACATCTCGTTGTTTCCGCATGTCTGGATCCTGCTGGCAACATTCGCCGAGGAGCTTCTGCGGCACTTCAAGAATTGATAGGTCGTCACCCAAATACCATCATTAAAGCACTCGAATTAGTGCAAATTGTTGACTACCATGCTGTTGCTCTTCGATCTAGGGCTATATTAGAGGTCGCGGTTTCAGCTGCTTCACTGGCCTATAAAACTGACGATGAAATGTCCTGGCATCACTATGGGGAAGCAATTCTTGAAGCACTTCGAGGCTGGCGTGGAGTTGGTGATGCCGATCTTGTCACAAGACGAAATTGTGCTGAAGCATTCCGTCTTATAAATTTTCCAAGAGATACAAGCAGCAATTCTACCACATATAAAAGTTCTTACGAAACCTTGTGTTCATTGGATCAACAGCTCAATGATCTTACTGTTCGCCAGGTTAATGAGCGACATGGGCTACTAATTTTCATAGCTGCTGCAATTCTTGAATGTCCGAATTTTAACGAAAGGGACGATCTTAATGTTGCTATCCAAGCATATTCGGACCAAATACTCAGGATGCTTACTTCTTACATATCAAATGTCATCACCCCACAAGGTTGGCGACGTCCTGAGTTGATCGCCGAAGCTTTATCTTGTGTAATTTTTCATTCTTTCCGTGTATTTGGGACATCGGTAATACTTGGAGAAAATCTGGGATCGCATTCCGTAAATAGTGATATATCCTCATGGTTACGTAACTCGAAAACGAGAAAGGTCATTATGATTGAATATGAGGAACCTTACGCAGAACATATGGCTAGTGCCTCCGGTCATCAAACAATCTCTGGAATACTGGGCAATGTCATGGGCGTGTTTGACTCCTCCGATGGTCAAAATGATGCCAGTTCCCATGATTCAAACGGCAATATCTTGGCCTTCCAATCACTCGTTAGAAACTTTATTGGACACTTTATCGATACTGGGTCTGAAGATTTGGTGACCTTTCTATCAGCTTGTCATCGTAGATCATTCTTTTGGGGCTCTAGTAGCTACCGGGGTCTCGAGACCGATCGCATGCTAATGCGGATTACTCAAGTCGGAAATACTAAGAGTCCATTGTCCTTTTCTATGCTCTTGATCTCATATTCATTATTTAAGAACGACCTGAAGAATGAAGTGTCCGAAATTCCTCGAGATGATCGGACCAATACTATTCCTATTACAATACATGAGAGCTGGAATTCCACTGAGAATGTCCCTAGACGTGTTTACGATATCAAGACACGATTAGCTCTACTTCCGTACTTTGCAAGTGAAAGCAAAGCACTCGGTTGTCATATTATTCATTTCTGGGATATCGTTTCTCATGGTCTTGATGACTATCATACGGACCCAGCTCAAGGCGATATTGGTTCTCGAGTCAGGCTAGAAGCAATCAAAGGAGCTGCTGCTATCTTCCTATCCACAGATTTTAGAAAGAATCCTCCCAATATGGAAGTATTCTCGACGATATTTGGAAAGCTTCTACGGCTTTGCACAGAAAAATTGGATAAAGTCCGAACAGAAGCTAAAAAGGCTCTTTTAGCTATTCTTCCAACGGTTGTGTCTAGGTTTGTTGACTATTTGCCCTATATCCTTTCTTACTTCTAACAATTTTAATTCAGTCCCAAGGTTTTGTCCTTTCAGCACAATTCTATTTCTTCTTATGAACATTTCCGGTTTATACTGGACCTGCAAACTGCAGATCGCCTATCTACGAACACAACCACGAATGAACTTCAATGGCTTCCTTCGTGGACGGATAAATTATTGGAAGGATTTGTAACTTCAACTCACGCAGGAACAGAAGATCTACGCCGTGTTAGCATCGCTGCTCTGATCGATTTCTGCGAAGAATCCCCAGCGAATAGAGAATTTATTGGAGCTGCACTTGTTAGAAATCTAAAATTCCATCATCGGAAGAATGAGAAGGTGGTAGTTGGTACACTAGAGACTATCGCTCTTTTACTAGATATGGGACTTATGTATCAGAATGTCACAGTTGAGTTAGTAGCCCAACCATCTTCATTGATTTACGCATTTGCTAAAGTGTTCTTGAAATCTAGTCAATATCAACTTCTGTGCGCCCAAGTCGCAAAAGAAGCCCTTAGTTCTCGAATCGACAAATGCAAAGCAGCAATTAAATGTTTTGGTCGTCTAGCATTGGTATATCCAGAAGCAATGAATAAGAACTTGTTAGGGATGCTTTGCCATAAATTCCCGGGTATTAGAGATGCGGTGGTGGATGAACTTTGGGATTTGGGGGTTGAGGGAGTGAAGGGGATGGATGTTAAGGAAATTAAGAAGGGTGACGATTTGAGTGGACTTATTGGGAGTGCAGCATAGTTTATGATGTAAGCTATCATTTTCGAGCTTGAAGTCACTCAATTTCATGATTCAACAAGATTTGTATTTGTCTTGAATACTTGAAGCTGTTTGTGGGTTGCTTTGTATATTGGTGACTCTTTCAATCTCTGTACGCTCTTCTAGTGAAGGTCTCAATAAGCAAAGCTTAAGAGTTAACACACCTGTTAAACTAGAAATAAGATTATTCATATGGTTAGTCTAAAATCATATTAATCTAGTCTATATTGATTTCTAGTATCGTAAGGGACTCATAGTACCCAAATTGACAGTACCTCTACAGTGTTACGTGATGTAAAATAATCGGGTTGTTATAATACCTTACTGTATGCATGATGCTGATTTTTAGGGGATACTGATGAGAGCCAATTATTTTTGAAAGGGGTGGAGCAGATAGTTGTTTGTTATCATGTAGATGGAGTTGCGTTTGTATATACATACTCTTCATTAAGACTGCAATTATAGGACTAATACAATTCTATTCTTCCTCCTAGCAAGTCATGAACCTAAGATGAAAGTATTTAGATCTTTTCTTATATCCTTACTCTATATATCCCTTAGTTCCAATTTCAAACCATTCCCGCTGTACTTCTTCTCTTTTGTAGATTCTTCGTCTCTTTGCATTTAACTTCTTGTGCATTGTTCGCTGTGTGATTTAGGCCTTTACGTCGGGCTCGAAATTCTACTCGAAAGGGCTCCGATGAGCGATTGGGAGCGTAAAACAGACGGGCGCTGGTGGATACCTGGTTAGAGAATTGATATTAGCAAATAATAAATATGCAACGTTAGACTGTCTGTAGAATTTCGAACCTCCTAATCAAGCACTGATCATCATTCGTTGACACAATCTCACGTCCTCAATTGACTTCATACACGCTTGCTCAACATTATCTTTCCAGCACAAAATACCATCAATCCATATCTCTCCACCTTCAAAAGCAGCATTGCAGGCTTTCAAGATGGCGGTGAGTACAGCCCAATTCTTCTTGTGGTATTCATCGGTATAGTCATTCCACTTCAAGCCCAAATCCAGTATCTGTGTGAGCTTCTCTACTCGACCGTTTGCTCGTCTGATCTTATGAGGAAACGCAATATTGCCAACAGCATTACGCAATGATTTCAGAACCGTGACAAACCCTCTATGACAATCCACAGAATTCAATTCATCACCCGGCGACATGAAGCCTTGTCTATTTGACCGAATTCCATACACGAACCCCCGTGTCCTTAGAGTTTCACGACGATTGCCGAAAATATGCAGCTTCACTTGTCTCAAAGCTTTCCATGTACTCGTATACCGACCAAAAGCATCCGAATCATATTTAGGTGTGTACCATGGCTGAGACCAGATTGTAAGGTATAGATCGCTCCTCGTGAAGTCAAGGAAAAGCTCCACACTCGTGATATTATCGACGGTATCGAGAAAAAACCTCCATCGTGAAAACCTGAAAGCTTCCACGAACAGCGAACTATCAGTCCACGCGAAGCTTCGGTTTTTCCAAATTACCTGTCCGTATTCACTACGGATTTGCTTGCAGATACGGAGAACTTGAACTTGAGGTTGGGCTTCGGAGCGGGGAATTAGCTTCTTGATTTTGGGGTCGATGTAATGCATGTGTTTGTGTCTGCCATCAGTAGTACACATCATGATGCTCCATTCCGGATGCTCGAGGAGAACGTATTTGAAAATTTGATCACGGATTTCGGTGGGGAATTTGAGGAGATGAAGTGGTGGGTTTTGTGAAGACATCTTGTTGGGAGTTGATGATGTAGATGGGAATATAGAGAGAATATATGTTATAGATTCTTTGAATGGTCGAAGTGATGAGTGAGGATTGAAATGGTATGCGATGACCGAGACGGTGTATGGTGATTGAGACAATATGATAACTGCTCTTATATTGTATGAACATAAAAAATGAAGCTCTTTTCCCGAAATGATATAATTTGCAGTGACATGCATGAAAAGGGAACCATCAAAGTATTTATAGGTTTGTTCATGCAGCCCTAAATTAAGCTTTTTTTTAGTCTGGTCGAGTGACAACATTAGCTCAATCACCTCACCCATCTTGAGTACATCATGTTGGTAGTATATTACCTACTTTGTGGTGATGTTCAACGCCAAGATACGACTATTTGAAGCTAGAGCAATTAGATCGTTTCCTAGGTAATTTGATACTCCATGTGATGTGATTGGATCTCTCCGAATTCCAGAATTCAAGAAAACTGAAAGGATCCAATAGAACTTGGGTTTGAGTCCATAATATCGAAGATCACCAGGTCGTCAATATTTGGTCCCATGTATGCAGTCATGAACAACCAAGTAAGCTACACACCAATCGATAACCCTGATATAAAGGAGTTTGATAAATTGATCTGTTCCATTTCCCAGTACTAACTAGTGATAAGTCACGGGTATGGATTTCTGAAATTCTCAAAAAGATTTGGATATTAATACGCTCTTCGCCCCATTGAGCTATGCAGCGTTCTCACGAAAGGTATGGGGCATGCAACGCCTCAATCAAAGTCAACCCCCATGCTGTGCTACATCATAGATGAAACTCCTGAATAGACAAGTTACTTACTCCCAGACTTTCAGATAGCAATCCATCAACAACATTTTCAATTCAAATTGTAACCAACCATCTCCTCAAAAAGGAAAAAAATTTCCGCATTAGTCTCCCAAGCTCTGTCTGACTAATGCCCTGCATCTGGACTTCCACTCCCTCATCTCTTTGCCCTTAGGGTTTGCTTGTGCTTCCCTCCACATCTTTGCCGCATCCACGTTTGCTGGACTACTATCGTTTGGATCATTCATAAGACTGACCACGCTTAATAAGATAGTTTCTGGTGTTTGAATTGGTGTCCATCGTTCACTCGCGTCCTCGTATCCAAAGTCATCTGTTCCCGATGGATGTAAAATGGATATACAGAGAACACCTGTATCCGCGTAGATATTTGGATGGAATGGAATTGGATCGCAAAAGGTAAGCGTCGGAGGTGCATGTGGATAGTTTTCGGGAAAAGAGAGAAGACAGCGCCAGTTGCCTCCTAGAAATTAGTGTTAGTATGAGCTGCGAAAGACTTCGATGAAGGTGGGTAATAGAGCATACCGCCATAGTATTTACACTCGTCACTCAACATGAGCATAACATCCCATTCAAAAATATTGTCCTTCACAAGCCCACAGCTTATGCCTGGTAAATCTTTTGCCTTTTGGATTTCTTTCAATTGTCTGCCAAGCAGATTTGCTGCTGCGCTTCCCATCTTTTCGATTCTCGAATGTGCCGAGGAGTCGTCGGATTATAAAATTGCTTTCGAAGTTGGAGGAGATTGTAGATGAGGAGGTAACTATGGATGTATTGAAAGTCGCAGATGGAGGAAAAGTAACGAGTATATATACGAAAATACTATCTGTGAGTGAATTAGAATCATTGAAAATCAACAAGAAGCCGTCGCACATGTAGATTCGATTCAACCACCATGAATTCACTATTACGTCTCTCGTGAGGATACCAATCCAAGAAGTCGGAAGGAGGAGCTATTGAGATGGTACCGTAAACAGTTGGGGTCCAAGAAAGATATATATTGCTACGTTATGTCAAATATTTCTGATTCGACAGAGTGGTACGAAGAATCCTCGATGTTGTCGACTGGATTGTACTCTGAATTGATAGATGTTGGAATATCTAGGATGTTTTTAGATGTACTGGAGTACAAATGAATTTATTAAGATACGACGATACCTGAGTGTGAGGTAACGAGGGACGGTATTAGCGTATCGGCGGATGTAGCGGGGTCAAGTCCGTGCCTTCCAATTTAGGTGAAGGTGAAGTGAAGTGTGAGGATGAATATCAGTGCAAGTGATTGTTTTCGGAAGGTGGGGTGATTTCATACATAAACACGAGTACGTGCGTATATATCTATCTATACATGAAGTTTCAAAATGAAGATATACTCAATTTCTAATAGATACTACTTGAAAAGCTCAGTTGACGATGAGGTCCATTTGAGCTTCAATTAATTCCTTTTCTCGACAAAAAACAAACATTTCCAACTATCAATTCTTCTTAGACTTTCTACTACAATCAGGAACAAACAGAGAGAAATTCCTCAAGTCCGACGAATCATTAATCATAAAGGCAGTTGCCATTTAATTTGCATGACAATGCTTCAATACTATAGGGTAATGCCACATACCAATAACATCATCGAGATCAGATTATGTCGTATTTCTATGGACGATGATAAAATGGTGGTAATATGGTAGTGGTTTGGTGACATGATCGATATATGCAGATAAAGATCAGGGGTTCAAGTATCGGAATAATTCTCCAAGGGTTATACGAATGAGTATCTCAGGATTTTGTCAAAATATCTGGTGTATCAGACATGTATATATATAGTGCGTGGTGATACCAAAGCAACCATTTTCTGTCATTCTCGTACTAGTGTCACGATGAAATACGACGTCAAAAGACTTTTTACACACATATATCTTACCAGCTCTGTTAGTATTCAAGGGGGGTTGAGGTCATATATCCAAGAGATTTCTCCTCATTACTTCGCCGATTTCAATATCTATATCTGATTCAAATCTAGATAATTTCCGTAGATAGGGTACCGAATGCCGAATACCTTTGCGGAGGAGTACAGCCCCGCGTTATCTGTCTTAATTTGAACACTAAACTGGTTTGACAAATGGATCTTATCCGAGACGGAATGATTTCACGATAGCTTCAAGGGAAAGCCAATCCAGGGCGTTTGTCACTCTCCTCTGGTGGTTGGCGACCGGCAAGGTTATCAGATTTGTAGATATCTTTCATCGAGATCCTCCTTGGACACTGGAGCTAGACACTGCGTTGGAGAGCACAATCCAGGATCCCTGATCCATACTTGAGAGCACAAAACTGGTTTGACAGGTTCGGGTCCAAATCTAAATGACTTCAAAATGGGCTCAGAGGAAAGTTGACATGGGCGATTTTGGTATACCATATGAGTAACAAGAGCGCATGATACCGTATGTCCGGATATGCATCGAGATCCTCGTCGATAAGGGCTACATGAAGCAGGACAGGCCAGGATCATCTCATGCTATTTGAGCACAAAATTAGTTTGACAGGTTCGGATCCAACTCCGAACCACTCCACGACAGCCTTATCAGATCCTCGTAACCATGGTTTCCCGGTAGTCGGCAAAGAGCATAGCCAAGAATCCTCCTTTATTTATGAGTACAAAGCTAGTCTGACACCACATTCGGGTCTCCGAGTCCAGATGACTTCACGATAGCTTCAAGTAAATACGACGCCAGTGACTTCCGTATCCTCAATCTCAGTCAGTGCTTGGCACATGATGCAATATTCGCGGATATCATCGAGATTCTCTTGATTACGGAGTGTACGGATGTCCACCACTGCTCTCCTTCTGGGAATACCCCGAATGTTCAAAATTTATCTTCTTCAGTCGTCAAATTGTTTCCACTTTGAGAACCCGGAGGCTTGTTTTTATGGAACGTCCAATCACTCTCACCCCCGCATCGCAATTATGAATCTCCACGACTCATCTTCCCGAATCGTTTAATGACTTTACAGCACCATCACAATCTAATTTCATCCTCGAATAAAAAAAAAGTTCCTCCTTCATTTCTCTTCCACTGTATTCTATCTTCTCAATCGCTCCGATCACAGATTAGCCCCTCTCTCAAACCCAAACAAATTTCTCTTTCCGCCCTCTTCCTTCCATACCCAGCCACTCTTCCCAATGATCTCCTCTTCACGTTCCTTAACCAAATTGCTCAATGTTTTATTATATGTAACATTTGCTAAGAATCTCTTTCCTGTCTGCTTCAATCTCCCGACTACAAATCCAATTTGGGGCACATTCTTCCTCGAAAATTGTACTGTATATGTCTGCGAAATTGTTAGCTGCAGATCAAACCTCTTCTACTTAAAAAACATGGTTATCCCATCTTCTTTCAGCATCCGCCAGTGGAAATTTTCCTTTCAAGCGAATGGTAATTCTCACCTCAATTATTCCTTCCCATACTCCTTTCTCGACCACTCCTGGACCAACAATCTCCAAGCCATTTTCATCATTACGAGTAACACTCTGTACAATATTCGGGCAAGGATTTTCATCCTGATAATCCTTTCCGTCACTTCTTGGTTGTGTGGATAGACATACAACGTGCTGATATGTCAATACTCCTCCATTTGCTAAAATGAGACCGTATGAGACTCCAGCATTCTTGTGATTAGAGACTTGACCTCTTTTGTCACGAAGCTGCCGCGTCATTTCTGTAATTGCCTGAAGTTTGTTAGTATCTACTCATTGTCATGAGAGCCTCATGAAACTAGATTGTGCGCGACGAAAGGGCGTTCTGTTTAGGAGACCCTCGAGACTTGGAAATGCATACATGTAGACTATAATTATTTCCGGCACCACCAAAAGACGTCAAGCCTCCCAACAAAGTAATCGGTCTTGGAGGATCCAAAAAAGGAATCTTCAAGTGATGAGCTGCCAATTTCGGGACTATTGGAAAACATCTATTCTTTTCGTCAGTTAAATGGTCCATGTTCGATTTAACTAACTATGTTCCCCTCGCCGACACTATGAAGCTGTACCTACGAATAAAAATCAAAAATATCTATATCCTTCGTCTCCAAGCCCGAAACATCCAGGGCCGAATCAAGTGATATTTCCAAAGCTTCACTAGAATGGAAATTTGGTCTTTCCCAAACTGTTTCTATTAGCTTTTTGTCTTGGTTAAGTTCGCTTTGGCAATCACTGCAAAACAAAGTGGATAGGTAGCATACAATTATCCTTCTCACGCATCCCAGCACCACCTAATGGATATATCCATTTATCTTCTGGAACACCCAGCTCGGTAGCAAAAGAAACAGAAGTAACGATGCAACTTGCGGCCATGTTGACGTTGTTGAATGCATTCATTAGGAGAGGATCTATGATATCCATTAATAAATATGTTCATCTTATCCCCCATCCACTTCTTCAATCCCAAAAAATGTAACCTACAAGGCCAACAAATCATTCTATTCCTCTTCCCTACCTTTCCAATAATCTTCTCGCTTAACTTCCTCGCAGACTCCCTATTCCAAGCAAATTCATTCCCAGCTGCCACAGCAGCAAATTGGGCATATAATTTTGCAGATTCAGCATTATTCTCTACTTGGGTTTGGTGACGATGAGCTCGAAACGCATTTTCGTACAGCGGGTAGATGTGTATTGGGAGCCCAACTTGATGGATTGTTCCTAGTGCTAAGGAAGGGGTGTTAGTTTAAAGTATGGATTTTTAGCAAGGAGATGGAGAAAAGGAGATCTGAGTTTTAGGGTGGTGATTTGTGCCACTCGGTATTAATAGGGGCTATTGCTTGTGTGCGAGATCATACAAGACCTTTCCCAACTTCACTCAAATTCTCTTCGCGATTATCTGTTCGCAGTCTTGCGTGCCCGTTGGAATCAAGATTTTACACGTGTAAAAGTCGCTGGACTTCACATCAAGCAAACATTAATGCTCCTATGTCTCGACTAATATCTTGTTCTTATCCCCTTGCGCTCAAAACGGGAAGCAAACCGAGGAGCCCCAGGGGCAACATCGTATAACCCCCAGTTCGGAGAATGAAGGGAAATAATGCATACTCTCAACTCCTTTCGGTAAAGCCAAAATATTTCTTGGGTCGCCGGCTGGCGGCGTCCAGTGCGAAGGATATGTACCGGTCTTTGATGCGGATGAAATCACTACGCTCATGGGAATCATTAGTAAATCTCTTAGGGTGAATTCTCTCCTCGAATTCGGGTGCGCCTTTAAACTGGATTTCGTCCTGGCTATGGATGATTTCAGATTCTCTCATGCTGTGTGCTGTATTAGAAGTAGGATATATCATCGGTTGATGATATCTCGTCAATTTTCAATTGAGAGATCAACTTAGGCCCAACTGATATCGCTTGTTTTAGTGCTGTGCGCAATGTCTCTCCCCTTTTACCTCGACCTCGCTTCCTACTAAGTTCCCGCGCACTTCCCCGTGCCTCATTCCCGCCATGTCTAGACCATCACACCAATACCATTCCTCAACTCGGATCCATCTCAACCCACATTGCCGACATCCAAAATAGTTTGAAAGCCGAAACAAAAAAGAAAAAGAAAAAGACTCACAACTTCCCAACGCCTCTCCCCCAACCACAACCGCTACCTTCGATTCCCCCCTTCCCACCCTCTGACACGCTTCATCCAACATCTTCACCGGCGAATTCCCCCCATGTTCCGATTCCTCTTTATATACCTCTTTTCCCAATTTATCATTCCCTCCCTTTCCCTCACCCAGAATCCCATCCAACACACTCTGACACACATCCACATACGGCCATGTCCAATTCCTTACCACTCTCACATCATCCACACTTCCTTTCAATATTCCCAATTTCTCTCGATCATGAGATAGCCCAGTATCCGAAAATGATTTCTCGAGAGATTGCAACATAAGTCTCAATGGTTCGATTGCATCTTCGACGTCCAGAGAGCGATTTATCACATCGCCGACGCCAATGATAATTGGTGTTTGTGGTATTGGCATTTTAATTTCGGAAACTTAAGACGAGGAGGGTTGTTCAAATGATTGCGGGGTAGGTTGGGGGAAATATGTATACTGTTATGGTGTGGATATCCAAGGTAATGAGATCAAAAGGATATTCGATACATGCAATATATGAGCAATAGATATGATATACAATATGCAAAATTGAAAGGAAGATTGCAAGAAACCACACAAACATATAGCTTCATAAATATAAATACAAAAACCCAACCCACATTTCCTTTCCACCACAAGAAGCCACCAATTCCCAGTTCCAAGTCCCTAGTTTGAATCACATCACTAAATACAATAATAATCACATCCCACCCCAATCCCACATGCGCGGGGAATCAAATAACCAGAACATACCTCGGGCATCGGACTCGGTTGGATAATATAAAATCTGGGGTTATTAATTGGATTGGAATGTAGCCAAGGGCTAAGGGCCAATGGGGACAAAGACCTTTAAGGGGTCCCTGGAAAGGTGGATATTGTAACTTACATAGGTCCGGGGCTCGAGCGTTTCTGCGAGGGCGTAGAATAGAGTAGAGGAGAGAGAATTAGAGATAGGATGGGATAGGATACCTAGGCTACAATGCAATAAAAATATTGGCAGGGACTACAATAGATGTAAATAAATTGAGAACTAGAAGGCAAAGAGACTGGCAAGCTGCTATATTAATAAGTATATAATCGAGTTCACGCTTAGAATGGATAATATGGATAGAGTTGAGGTGTGTGTATTTCAAGTCGGGAATGGAAATATCTAGTCATCAGATAGGTCAAATTGTGAAGCAAGAGTAACGTTCTATACTCTTTCAACAATTGCGTTGCGTATACATCGAGCTACAGAGTCAAAGTTCACAGATTGGATCAAGAACATTCATTATATTAGCACAAGTGAGTATCAATTTCATTCGCTATGTAGTCATAAATATGTGCGAAGTAATGTAGTGTGTGGAAGAACAACCGTAGCACGAAAATTCGCCTCTTATCCAACCCCTTTCCGTTACCCCCCAATGAACAAATGAAAACTCGGGATCAACATCTCATTGAAAGTATTGATTCCCACCAGATAATACAGAGTCGAGATCGGTTAAAGTTATTGATATGGAGAGTATCTGTCTCTTAAATCTCGAATTGAATTGGTGCTCCATTGCTGTCTGTTCCGATGATAACCTTCTTATGATCGGCACCAAGAACCATGAAAACTTCTGCACATAAAACGACGGTGAAGAAAGTCGCGACGGCAATCTCCATAGCAGCAGCCTTGACATATGCCTTCAAAAGTCTAACACGTGAGTTCCAGTCAAATGTTTTCCATGCATCAAGGGTTCCCAAGACACCATCTTCAGAAACACGTCCACCAAATGTACGGTCGAATGGTACGATAGATTCATGATCTTCGGAAAGGAGAGAAGCTTGAACACGAATAAGGCTGACACTTGCTGGAATGAGAACAAGGAAAGCAAGGGCACCGGCTAGAATAATGACGGAAGCTGTTTGGATACCCATAGCTGAGATTTGTTGCGGGGTCATCTTTGAAGGTTCACTCTCGAATGATTCGAAGAGACCGATGGAGAGAGCAAGGTAACCTGGAAGGAAGATGGCGGCTTGTTTGGCGAGAGCAAAGACAACTGTTGCTGGAATGACCTTCTTTATAGTTGCAATGTCTGGCATTCTCTTGAACCATGGAAGTGGGCTTGGGTCCGAGATAACAATGTGTGTCCATGCCAAACTGAAAGGTGCACAAAGGACATTCGCAAGAGGATAAGCGAAGATTTTGGGGAGGAATATAGAGAGGAAGTTCATTTGTAGACCCAAGACAAAGGTTTTGACGAAGTGCATTCCAACACCACGTAAATGACTTTGCTTTCCAGCGCGGGCGCGAAGGTGGTTGATGGTTGATTTGAAGCTTGAGGTAATGGGTTTCTGCTTTACAAGTAAGAGTTCCGGTTCAGCATCTCCTTTGTGGTCGAGTTTCGCATCGGGATCTTCAGATGTGAGAGGTTCGAATAGGTTTGGCTGAGGAGATTCGACCATAAGAAGGGTAGGAACGAGTCTGGTGAAGGTATATTCAACCTATTTTGATAGTCAGATAATGGATCCATCAAGTTTAGAAGAATACCATGAAGAGAGTAGCCTTAATCGTCATTTTGTAAACATACCATAAAGTCCATGATCAAGAATACAACAACAGTACTTGCGATCATCATAACGCCCCAAACTGGCATTTGAAATTCTTCAGTTGATGTCTCTGTACCCCGAAACGCATCAAGACCTCTTTTCGCCAGCCCCATAGTTGGAAGCATTTCTCTTGGAAGTATTCCCATAATGTCGACTTTATTCGATATAACTTCTCGACCGTTCGCGTTTTCAATATTTGGTATCGTAGTATTGAAAAAGATGATTTAGTAGGGAGTTTTGATTCAAAATTGATGAAAGAAAATAGGAAAGAAAGAGAGTGAGTGAGTGAGTGAGTGGGTGAGTGAAATAGTAATGAATGAAACATATGAGGCGGGTAGGTAATCAATACGAAATACGAACATAAGCGTGCGGCGTCATTGCTCCTGAAATTGTGGCGCAGTCGTCTTAGGAGCCTAATCTGTACCTGGTGTACCATAAAGAGTGATTACATAATTTACATTGAGACCTGTAGATTGTCTCTAGAATAGGCATGGAGAAAGAAATGATAACTCTTTCGATCTGTTTATGTTTATTCATATTGATTGATAAATAAGTACAAGTGAAGATGAATGGCTACAAAAGAACAACGCAACGTCTTGAATGATAGATGATCAGTGTTGGTGTTGGTGTTGGTATTGTATTCCACCTTGGCCATATCCTGGCCACGCCTCTGCGAAGGATTTTTTAGTCATAAGTTTGTTAAGAACAGATCAATAATTGCTCAAATTGAATCACTGTTATACATACCTGCCTGTGTACGAAACGTTTTGTAGCATGCAAGTTTCTCATGGCGGGACTGGGGACCAAATTAGCTACATGAAAGTGTGGATACTGTTATTATAATAGGGCTGATGATTTTAATATATGCATCGTAAATTGGCCCATGACTTGCTGTCGATGTCCCTAAACACCTTCGTCCGTCGACGTTACATCTACAGAGATTATGGTACACTATATCCTGTACATTATTTACATCTACATGCATTTAGGATCCATTCCATTCCTTTCCTTTCCTTTCCTTTCCTTTCCTTTCCTTTCCATTCAATCAGTCAGTCAATCCTAAAAGTCTCCCAGCAACCCCATCCCATTCTTCATCCCATCTCTTTCTTCCCTCTTCAATAGCCCCCTTCTTTAATCTCGCCAATTCCTTTCCACTTGTATCCTTGAAGACTTCCTCCAAAATCTCGGCCAAATCTTTCGCTGTTGTAAAACCCCATCCATTAATACCTTCCTTGACCAATTCAGGCCAACTGAAATATTGATCATATCCAACTACTGGTAATCCTGCTCCAAACATATCAACCACTTTCATGGGTAGATCTACACCACTACTACTCTTATGTAGACACACTCCAAGGTCGGCGCATGCAAGTAACGAGGCGTAATCTTCAATACTAAGCCATGCAGTCTTGATTGTGACATTGACCAAATCATAGCTTTCAGTGAGTTCGGCAATTCGATCAAGATACATTTGCTTCTGTGGACCTTTTCCAGTGATGATAGCAAGAATTGGTGGGCAATCAAATTCGGCAAATGGTCCATATTTAACGAGCGCATCTAAAAGAAGGTTGAAATCTTCATCAGGAGTCCATGATGTACTGCTAACTAGTAGTCTTGTATCTCCATTCATAATTGCATCGACATGATCTTTTGTTTCTGGTAAACGTTGAAGAAAAGCACGTCGCTTCGCCTCGTCGGTAATCGGTTGGAAAATGGAAGCAGGTCGATCGTGAAGGGTAAAGATTGGTGATTTGATCTTGTAGGGACTTTCGCGTAGTTGGCGCTCCATTGCTTTCGAAACTGTGAATGAAGCTGTTGGTGCCCATGATCCAAGGAAAGCTTCATACCACTTGTATAGTCGAACGAAGATATGCTTCGGACCTCTTGTTCCTGCTAGGATGGTCCATCCATAATTATGCCAATCAATTATTAAGTGAGTATTGCGTATCAAACAGACGAGGTATGCGACGAAGAAGGTGGGAATTGAGGGAGGGTTCTAAAAGTGTTAGAAGATCGTTGCGTGTGAGAGCCGGACGCCTTACCTGAACTAAAAGCCATCTTGCTGGTTTTGTGGTATAACATAAAACAAAAAATAAAGTCCAAATCTGCCATAAAACCTTGCAAGGACCGGCGAAAAAAAATGGTATAGTACCATCTCGTAAATTTGCTGGTGGTAGCGGTAAAGGTACGATTGTAATTAGAGGATTATCTGTCAAGCCAGAAGGGAGTTCAGATTCTATGTAACTGTTAGCACAAGTCATCGAGGAAGCTTGCTTCTGGGTAAGCTTTAATACCTTCATATCCAACAAGATCAACTCTTCCACCATGTTTTGCTATACTCATAGCATGATATTGCATTCGAGGACTTCGCCCGATATCTCCCAAGACCAAAACCTGAACAGAGATCTTCGGCTCGACAGTTGCACCACTTTGAGTAGCCATTGGAGGCGAGTGTTTGATATATTGTTTTGGTATGAATAAGAGGGTAATTGTGAATATGGTAGAAATTATTGTAGCCAATGTTAGAAGATTCTCTAGCATGACGTGGTTTCTTGAGAATCAGATGAAGTTCGGACACTTCCAGATAATAACAACCTTCACCCAGTCAAAAACTATCTATGAATAGAAGAATTGGCTAGGTTATGCCTCCATATCTGAGAATTGATGCAAGCTTGATTAGGAAAAGAAGATGATAAAGATAGTCACAAGTAAATAGATATTTTTAGAAGTGAAGTTTGAAGTTTGGAGTATGAAGTATGAAGTATAAAGTTTTGAAGTATCAGAATGTATTCTTATCCTTTTCTTCACTCCACTTCAATGCTTCACTTCATCAGAAACAGATCGTCCATTGAGAAAAAGTCGGTGTCTGGCGGTGACGATGGGCAATATTGACTCAAACTGGCTTAGTATCGGATGATATCCCTGTCATCATCCCGTTTGAGTCATTTTCTTGTCGTTATCTTTCAAAAAGGCAAGTGGGATTTATTTCAAGGTAATTCATTGGATGACGTTGATCGAAAGCTGTATTTTAACATAATTGATTGGATGGCATTGATTTGAAGTCGCATTTTCACATAATTCATTCGATGACATTTATTCGTATTCGAAGTTGAAGTTGCATACTCAGCAGAACCTTGGAAGGCTTTTTCCTTTCCCAGTAGCCACAGATTTGTCAATCCAGGGGAAAACTCCAAAGAAAAGTATCTGGGGTTGAATGGAACTTCCTTACTGGTTCGTTGGTAGGATCATCAGCATAATTTCGAAAGCATTTCCTGAATTGGTATTGATTCTTGTACTTGTGTACGTTGCGTACCACGCTCATGCTGTAACTTTCAATTTCTTTCGTTTCTGTCTTCAATTCAATGCCTACTCTCACTTCAGAACAAGACTCTCATTGAACATCGGCAAAAGATTGATTCGAACTATTGAGGATATATATTAAATTGGATCTCTTGCTGCATTGGACAACTCTGTCTATCCACTTTCATCGTCAAAGCTCCCACTATCTACCGAAGCCGACCTATCTCGGCGCAAATCAAAACAAGGAAGGTACTTCGTAGAGAGAGATACTAAGGACAACGACAACGTATGTGAAGAGGGGCTGAATATATACGGGCTTCATAGCTCGTTCAATCCATTCCAGAGTTAACGAAGTTATGGCCTCATCTTATGCGTTGCCGGCTTCAGCAATTACCAATAGTCACCATGGGCATGGACATTCTCATTCCCATTCATCCTCACATTCAAGCCGGTCCTCACAGTACTCTGCAAGTAGGTCCAGACCATTGAATCAGTCAATCTCAAGTCTACATAGCCATTCGCACGATCATTCAGAAACTCTCCATGAGCATGAACATGAACATGAACACGAAAATGAACACAATCATGGCCACTCTCACTCCCACTCTCATTCGCATGGCCATGCGCACAACCACAGCCATGATAACTCAACATCATACCTGCCATCACCGCCATATAGTGAAGCGACTCCCATGTCTGCCAACTTCGAGAAAGGAGCATATGGGACCTACGAACCTCCGATAAACGATGTACATGTTGACACCCATCATGGTCATGATCATGATCATGACCGCCACAGCCATTCGCATGGTGCGACAACCGAAACGAAATCACGATTTACGAGTTTAATACTGCCATACGCATCCAAATGGCCTCTTTTACATGCAATATTGGCGAGTAAGGATTCGAGGAGGATCTTTTATTTTATGAGGTTGGTATTCTTCCAAGTCATTGGAGAATCATGCTAATCCTGCCAGTCTTAATTTTGCCTTTATGATCGTTCAAGCATTTTACGGATTCGTCACGGATTCCCTCGGTCTTTTGAGCGATAGTATACATATGTTTTTCGACTGCTTGGCACTCGGAGTGGGATTGTTTGCTGCAGTTGCAAGTAAATGGCCACCGAGTCAAAGGTTCCCATACGGATTTGGAAAGATTGAGAGTTTGTCGGGGTTTGGCAATGGAGTATTCCTCATGTAGGTAACTGTTTCCCAATTGTGTGGTACTCGCTAACATAGTTTATAGACTTATTAGCATTGAGATTATGATAGAAGCGACCGAACGATTAGCAGAAGGACGAGAAACAAAACGATTGATGGAACTTTTTGTTGTCAGTTCTTTGGGATTGGCAGTTAACTTAGTTGGCATGGCTTGCTTCGGTCATCATCATCACGGACACGACCACGGCGATCATGATCATGGCCATTCACATGGACATTCTCATTCCCACTCTCACGACTCTCACTCCCATGACTCTCATTCCCACTCCGGATCTTGCGATCACGGTCACAAGAAACAAACCTCAATCCTCCACGATGACCATTCGCATTCACATTCACATGGTGGCCATTCGCATGATAACGAAAACATGAGGGGTATCTTTCTTCATGTACTTGCAGATACAATGGGCAGTGCTGCAGTCATTGTTTCTACTGTGTTAATACACTTTCTTGGATGGTCAGGCTGGGATCCTCTCGCATCTTGTCTCATCGCAATTCTCATTTTCCTTTCCTCAATTCCTCTTGTCAAAAGTAGTGCGAAGAAGCTACTTTTAACAGTTCCTGATGATACCGAATACAATTTACGAAACACCTTGGCTGGTGTAAGTGATTTACGTGGGGTTCAAGCCTACACCGTTCCAAAGTTTTGGCTAGGCGATAAAAATCAAACAGTATTGGGAGTCATGCATATTGTTGCGACCAGAGGATCAGATCTTGAAGATGTTTTAACGAGAACGAGAGCATTTCTTCTAAGTAAAGGTGTGGATGTGGTGGTACAAGTTGAGAAGGATGGAGACGGTAGTTGTTGGTGTGGAGGAGCGGGTAATAACAGTCGATCGAACACAAATTCGAGGTTTTCCTAGTTGCACAAGGTTTATGGGTAGGATATCTTTCATGGAAGAAACATCATGGAATGACGATAGGATCGAAATAGGATATTGATGAATTGATGGATACTTTTATGGCAGAAAAGACGTGTACATGCAAATAGCACTTAGATCATATTAGCAGTACTTTGGTAGAGTTGGAATGAAACGATACCATGTATATCTTCTACCCTTGGAGCAAGATATATCGAGAACCTTGAGCGCATTGAACGTCACCTTGAAAAGTCTGGATTTATTATGACGGTGATTAAAGGATGAGGAAAGCCGTGGAGGAAGAATTTCGAAGGCTCCGGTGCTACCGGTACAAGAGACATCGCTGTCCCAAAAGACTTCAAATGAACGCTTTCAATATTTAGCTCATTTCACATCCATTATGGTTCACTGCCCCATACTTTATCACATCTATAAACGAGACTGGAGATAACATGACGAGAAGAAGTTGATGAATTATTTCTAAAAAGACTAAACATTCAACCCTTCAAAATACCTAATCGGAAGCCCCTCAACCGAAAAGACGCTATTATAAAAAGTGAAGAAGAAAAATGAAGCCAATAGCCCCATTTGTCCGACCCAATACTATTCACTACTCCCAAAGTCCATCCCTATGAAGACAAGCCACTGCATAGAGTATGACTGCATCACGGTTTGCCTTACTACTACAATCTTCCTTGTGTTGAAGTCCGTAGTACATCTTGACCTTGCATCCCTCAGGCTTCGTCTCACCAGGCTGAACAACATACTCATCTTGACAAAAACCCATGACATCACTATGGGTTATGCCACCAGGAGGACAGGGATGACCCGCTGGAACTTAAGATGAGGTGTACTTTTGCTTGTGCTTGCAGAATGGTCGATGTGGACAGAGATCGGCGAAGTTAACCTTGAGAATGAGAGACCATGGACAGACGTTCTTGTATTCGTCATCAAGTGTGGAGAGTGCTCGTTTCAAGACGATAGAGACATTGACGATGTAGTGGCGGTGAGCATCATCGCTGAGGCCTACTCCTTGCTTGTAACGAATGGCAAATTTCTCAAGGAACTTGATGTCTTCTGCGTAATTGAAATCGGAGGCAGGTATCATGCGTGGATCTCTCATCATGTCTGTTGCAAGCTGAGTCTGTTGAAGGATGTTTTTCGGGACGCTCTGCTTGGAATCGTTGATGATTTTGAGCTTCTCTGGCCATTTCCTATACGTCTGTGAGAAGGTCACCGCAAATCTGGGAAGATATTGGATGGACTATTGATATTTTAGTAAGATGTAAATTTCGCTTGTGTGTGATATCGAGAGGGAATACTTACGATGCTCATGAGTGCAAATACGACGTGTAGAAGGGATGCGTTGAAATGCCAAGGCTGCATTCTGACGCTGAAGCTCTCGTGCAAGAAAGCTCGTCATTGTTGCGTTGATAGGAAACGTGATGTGAGAAGCAACCTCATTGATTTGTTGATGAAGTACCAAGGTCGCTCGAAGTTGCGTGGAAATTCGAAATGATTGCTGGGAATGATCGTGGTCGACGAATTTTAGATTCTGATTTTGAGACAAGCAAAAGAGGTATAAGAAATACCCGTCGTTGTAGCCCTGGATTGGTTGGTAAAGAGAAATCTGAAATGATGGGTGTCAGATGTCAGCTGGGGAAAACAAACTTCGCTATTATGTCGGATTGGTGAGTTGCGAAAAAGAGTTATGGGTAGACGGTTCTTCTTCTCAATCAATTCTGAACAAAGTACAAGGTTCGAGACAGTATAAACTGTGCGAACTGTTGGAGAAGACAAACTCTTCAAGTCAAAATTGGGGTATGAATTAAGAAGAGTGTGTGTTGTTTTGGGAGGAAGTTGTGGCGTGGGAGCTGGAAAACTAAATACTGAATTTTCAACGGCACGCGAATTCACTAAGGCTTTTCTTGTTGGGTACCCTGGCGGAGACTTGGGATAAACTTGGTCTTGTAAAGATATACTACGGATCTCATAGATTTTACTGAAATGAGGTGAAAGCTGAATCTGTCTTGTGATTTTTTAGATTTGAAATTTTGATGACAAAACGCTGAAATCAAGAAAGCCATCAACTAAACATTATTATCAATGGACTTCTTATCTCAAGACAATTAGAAGCTTTGAGATTACTATCACGTACTTTAGCGGTCACAAATACAACTACTTCAGATGCAGGAGTGAAACAAGTTGTTTCGAAGAGTCTTGTCATTCTCAACATTCTCTTTATCATTCTCGGTTAATTCGAGGGGTAAAAACAACTCAGCAAATAATGCCAAACATACCATGATTAAAAAAGATTTTTCCAAGGAAAATTGCAACAAATTTAATTTCTTTGCCTGGTAGTGAGTGGAGAAAAGATTTTATTCGAAGTAAAGTGAGTCTAAACATTCTTTCACATTCTTCAACAAACGCTTTGGAAATTGAATCTCGCAACAAATTGCTTACGAACGCCTTCAGATAAAATTCTAAGCAATAAACTCAGTAGGTCAGTATTCCGTCCAGCGGTAACAAAAGCTCCCGCCGGAGTGCTATCTATAACTTCTAATGCGTAATTAAATCAGGGTATCGTTTTGAGAACAAGCAGATGAGCGACTGGCCGACTGGTCATCGACCCCGCGAAACGCCCTCTGCGAGGAGTCGAGGACTTTGACAAAGTCCTCTTCACTTTACTTGGAGTTACGATACACCGCAATTATTGAGAAGGATATAGATGAATACTTGATTACACAGTGAAGACACGGAGAAAGAAGTTTCCGGGACTGCTGGAAAATCTCCATGGCATCCGCGTTGTAGACGGCTGGAGGGATAGGTCAATCCAAACATTGCCATACTCCATTCGTGAACTTTAACAATGAAAGCTATCATATTCAGGATTAAGTTATTTGATAATATACGACGTATAACATAGAAAAATGGCAACCCCTAGCTGCGGTGGTTCCTTCTGCTGAATGTTGTTTTCACCAACTGGAGGGAGTAACCGACGGGTGTAGAGGCAGATACATGAGAGAAGTCTATCATTATGTGAAGTGAGACTACTTATTGTGGATGGGGATCCTTCTGCTGAGCATGTCGTGGAAAGGTTGTGCTCACTTTGCGACCTTTCTTACCGTTCAATTCTGTCTCATCATGGTCAATAGTGAAAATGCTGTATGTTGATAAAATGAATTCTGTCGGATAGCTAGATTATGACATTTATTTGCCCAGTCTTATTAAGAAAATCTGTGCTAATAGAAAAAAAGCATGCAGAAACGTCTGGTATATACGTGTAGACTATGGTAAGAATTTGTGTAGGTATCTTGATGTTATAAATGGTACCCGGCGTCAGGTTCCATCATACGAGTTGAAGTTGGACCAAAAAAGCTCCCAGCACGCAATTCTTTGTCATGCTCGAAGGAGTATACTTTGGTTTCTCATTCGGCTACGAAACAATTTGAGAGTAATAGATTACTGGTAATCCTCAATAGCCCGTACTAATCTTCATCTATTCAAGTAATTCACCAGAGTGGAGTACTAGCACCGTAATCTCTGCCGTAGGAAACAAACTATCTATATCAAGACTACCAATTGCAAGTAACCTTTTGTAAAATTTCTCTCCGATTTGAGTTCAAAACCAAAGGTACTCAACGATCAACCAAAAAGTCTTTAGTAATTGACCGATGTAAAAGATGAACCCAACCCAGGACCTTCGCAAGGTGACAAGGTAAGCGAAATAGGTATCCTACACAATAAATACTTTTCTACCTTATCCCTCTCTCACACACAAAGTCTCGCTAACCAAAATGCCAGATGGCTAGGAAGTTTCATAGTCCATATCCACGTAGGCTCCTCCTCCCAAGAATTCGCCGTCCATAAAGATCTCATATGTTACACCTCCCCCTTCTTCCGCGCCGCTTTCACATCTGGATTCCGGAAGAAAAATACAGGGACCATTAAACTCCCCAAAATAGATACGGAAATCTTTGACTTATTCATGGGTTGGTTGTATACTCGGGAGCTCAGTAGCACGAGCCTAGAAATCGGGGGGTGGGAGACAGAAGCTCAGCGAAAAGTAGTGGCGGAGAGTACGTTAGGTATTGGAAATCCCATCGAAAGGAATGAGAAGAAAAATTACTCTAAAGATCCGCTGGAAAGTAACGAGGAATTTACGAGAAAAATCAAGGCACTTATGAACGCTCTCGAAAACGAAATGTGGAAAGGCGAGGCGGAGGCACTTTTCGAAGATGCGGTCGGAAAAGAGTTCCTCGACACTCTCGCTGAGCAAATCGACAAAAAAGTAAACAACAAAATTCATATTTCCATGCAAAAATACTAGAACTCTATGTTTTCGCAGATCTGGCTCAGATACCGGTTCTTAAGAATTGCTGTATCGGAAAGTACGATGAGTTTCGTAGGGATATTGAAAAGCGATGTGACGATCATTATGCTTTCGAGATGACTCTCAAATCAATCTCATACGTGTGGAAAAATATGAGGGACTCTGATTTGATTAGTCTGTATTTGCTTGATTCAGTATCGTGGAGATCAGAACCGAGTATTTGGGAGGGTGTCATTACGAAGAGGGATCGCGGTAGTCCGGTGGATGATTTGGAGAGGTATTTTGAGAAGAGGGGTAAAGATTCCGATTGTTAGGTACTTGGGAGGCGGGTGAGTAATCGATGATTGCAAATCTATGCTAATGAGCATGATGCCAATATTTCTAGGTCATTTCATCTTATGGGGGAAGAGAAGACTGGCTCTGGTTCATCAGTCCGAAGATGTAAAGTATAATTGGAGCATCCCGCTTGAACGATGACCTTAACCCTGCCCTTTTATAGTTTGAATTCTGTTGACAAACGAATGCACTGCACATTGCGCAAATGTTCTACCCAAAAATTGCGACTTCAACAAATTATCACCAATCGGTCTTCACCAGTGTGTGAAAGAAGGGGCAAAAGAATGATGTTTCTGGAGAACTACTGAAGGGATTGGATCCAACTCAAAACACACCTTGTGTGCAAAGCCATCCAACACAACTTACTATCAATTGACGTATTTAGGAAAGAGGAGCCATGTTATCATTGTTCTCATATGAATTTCAAAGTATGTAATTAAATATTCCTAAGTGCAACAGCAAGAGCTAAATAATCGAGCATTTGAATGGCTATATATGAATGTTCGAGCTGTTTTCTCTTTTTGAATGAGATACTGTGATTGATAAGACAAGGCATCGTCTGGATCCCCATACTGAAAGCTGCCATATAAGCGATGGTCGAACCATCTTAGACTTCACCTCAATAATAAGGCGCTACATTTTGCTCAAAGGACCGATCATCAAAGCAACCCCATATTTGCAACGTCAAGCTTTTTACACCACTATTCCCGCAGCTCCACCGTTATAGTTCTGGCTTCCTTCCATATACGAAATGAAACTTCATGTAAACATGATTCAAGGGATTCTTCATATCATTCCTTGGTCCCACCATCATCACTTGTGCCTCCTCAAAGCTATATCCCAAAACCCTTGTGAACAACGCCATACTGATTGGTTCGACGGCATCCAAGCATTGAGCTTGATAATACATACCAATCTCCTTGAGTCTTTTGTCTTTGGGCCAGCGACCAATGGGTACCTTGTAGACTTGATCATGAACATCGACAAACCCAGCATCAATCATCCATTGCTTCTGATTTCCAGCAACTTCATCCATCATCTTTCCATTTTTAACACTTGCTTCATCAATCAAGCCAAAAAATCTTTGCAGATCTCCAGCATTGAGATCAGTACCGTCATCACTCTCGATATGTACCTCGTGCTCTTGTGCTTCAACCCATCCTCCGGGTCTAACATGCGTAAAAGCCTGACTGAACAATTTTGGCCAATCTGATATACTAGATGCAAGAACTCTCCAGTGGATCAAATCGAATTGTCGATTGTTAGAAAACAACCATTCGTTCTCGGCATCATCTATCATGAATTTACAGTTCGGTGGTACCCAACCCGGTTGGATAGGACTTAAATCCGTTCCGGTGACTTCAGCGGAAGCAAATTCATCGGCACACTCAATTGCCCAAAGACCAGTTCCAGTTCCGATATCAAGGATTCGTTGAGGATTAGGATCTATAGGTGCGCAGAATAGTTTCCCACCAAGAATGAGCTTGAATACGTGATGTTTGAGATCGAGTCGTTGTTGTTCCGCTTCATCATTCGGAAGAAGGTAAGAACCGGACTGATAAGCATGATAACGACGACCATTTTCGTAGGTGTAGTTTAACATGGATGAGGTGATAGATGTAGAGGCTGTTGATACATCGTCGTCGTCCCAACTGGAATCAGCATCGCTATGTGTATCCTAGAGTTGTGTCGTTCTTAGTATTTTTGAAGTGAAGTGAAGTAAAGTAAAGTGGTGGATGGTTCACATGATATTTGATTGATTATCATTATCATTACAAAGATGAGAAAGCTTTCTTTACTTACAACTTCGACATGATCATCTTGAACTCCATCACTTTGATGGGCAATATTTTGATTCACGATTTCGGTTTGTGTATAATCATGATTTCCAGTTGTGGTAGTGGTGGATTGATCGAGGGATGTTGGTTCTGTTGATTGTGGGGGAACTGAGGTGGTAGAAGTTGTAGCTTGTGGAATATTTTGTTGTGATTGATCTGAAGTAGCTGCTGTCGTTTGTGGTGTATCTTTTCCCGTTGATTGTGACATGTTTACTTTGGTATAGATGTTTTTGTAAATTCCTTCTAGTAATACTAATAATAATAATAATATGATGATGATTGACAATTGATGATCGACAATTGACACACGAGAGAACAGAATTCGATTGCCGGTAAACCTTATGTATGTTGATGATGATCTAGTCCAACCGCTGCGTCACGGGCCGCCTTTTCATACGTAGGTGGATTGCAAATGGATGTATGGATGTATGGATGTATGGATGTATGGATGTATGGATGTATGGATGTATGGATGTATGGATGTATGGATGTATGGATGTATGGATCGAAGACCAATATGAATGAATTTATGAAGGAGGAGATAAAAGGAGATGAAAGTGATTCGATATATATATGTATATACAAATCTATAAGATATAAAACATAAGATATAAGAAATACATATCGTTTTAAAGATTGATATAATTTCACTTGACTGCCTCGACTACCTAGGTACGGAGTCAACGGATAGGGGTTTCAGAGGAGGATGAATGTGATGCGAATACCTAGTCTCTAGTAAAAATAAAGGTGGATTAGAAATGGATACATACAGGAGTTTGAGATAATTCCGAGATTTTTTATTAAATTTTTGGCTCCTTGGGTTTATCTTCCGGTAAAGATCTAAGTATGCATTCAATTCTGTTATGTGATAGGTTCAAAGGATCAAAGGTCCATGTGTTCATGTGTTCATATCAGATCTTCAATCAAGGGAGGTGTAGATGTAGGGTATCATTGCATGGTGGGATCCAACTCCCCGGTCAGAAAATGTAGATGTAGGTAGGTATGTATGTATATATGTATGTGTGTGGAGAGGGTTACAGAGTAGGTGCCTAGGTAGACGGAGGATTCAAGTAATAATACTCTCACTCACTCACTCACTCACTCCCTCACAGTATGATGTATATAATCATTGTAATAAGTATCTTCTTTCTCTCTGGTTTTCTTATTAGGAATGGCGGTGTAATTACATGGCTCGAGCATGGTACAATTTGTATGATGGACCTCAGTGATAATATACACATGTGAAAGAATATGATACTTTTATGATAAAATATGATACACATCATATAATATATCAATCATCAATCAAGTGTGAAATAAAACCCCTCAATTGACCTCTGAATGACCAATTAACTCCCTCCTTTGATCTCTAGTTATAATATTCCCGTCCACTTCTCCGTATTTTGAAGCCACCATGCGAGCCACGAAAATGAAGCTATTGTGAAGAAACCATTGATGATTGATCATTGAACCCTCTCAATCGTCAAGACTCGAGACTCAAGACTCAAGACTCAAGACTCAAGACTCAAGACCCTCCTCCTCTTCCTCTTGAGATTTATTTCCCGTCCACACCGACGACAAGTGGATCTATAGCTTGCTGTATGAGATATGTATGGTCGGTTGTTATCGGATCACATCTACTTTGAGCATTAGTTCAAGTATTGTAACCCCACTCACCTTCACTTGTCACTCACGGATGATGGATCTAATGCATTCACGAAGTTGTGATATGTATGCATACCAAGGTAATGCCACGTTTTGATGCCGGAACATCCATGTGTGTATGGTTGTGTGTGCGGGCAATTTTGTGTGGGTGGATTTCCTAGGTATTCACTGCCCGCTCTGGTGAGTAGCTCGTGACACCATATCATTACATTCACTATTTACCCTACTCTTCACATCGAAAGTTTTTGCATCTTGCATCTTGCATCCTGCAACCTGCATCTGGCATTTGTCTTACCATACCATACCATTCGAAACCATAACCCAATCCATAACTTTTGCTCACTAATTACCGTTCCGGTCAATTCATGCAACTTAAATCTCTGATAAGACTTACATAGATCACTTGCACGGAGCACTCTACAAATCAAGCCAACCAATCGTCGTTATCATGGAGAAATCCCCAGAATCATTGGCGCAAGAGATTGCAAGTATGAGAGAGCAATTGAGTAAAGTCAGTGAAGCAATTGATGCCTATGAATCAGTAGCCACTCAAAATCTAGCCAAAAAAGATATTCAATCCAAAGGAGAGATCAGTCAAAAGCATGTAGAGCTTTTCATGGAAACGGATAGGCTGGTAAGGAAAGTAAGAGGTCCGGTGGATATGGTGTTTTCCAATTTTGAAAACGTAAGTCTACTAGTGTTTGGCAATACAGGTTTGGCTTTCACAAGAAATATCAATCACGATGAGTCTTTGCTATTGAGTGATGACATATGTGGGTAGAGCAGGGGAGATATGCAAGCTGACTTAAGATTTGTCACATATGAATAGTCAGTACATTCAGGGACTTTGAGAGCAGTTTTGGAAATGGGTGTATTTGATGCTTTACCCACCGATGGTTCATCATCTAGTGCTACAGCATTAGCGGAGAAACTCGGCGTGGAGAAAGAGCTGCTGAGTAAGTGTTTACATTCCACCTTCAATATGCTTATGAACTGAACTTGTACCAGTTCGATTCATGCGAGTCCTTACGGCCGTGGGACCATTTGCGGAGACAGGAGAAGAGGAATATGCTCATACGCCATACTCCATGGTGTATATGGCCCCAGAGCTTAGGGGAATATTCAAATTAATGTCAGAAAATCATTCCACCATAGCCCATTCCACACCCTTCCAAAATGCTTCACAAATCACCATTACTTTATCCTAACGCAATTCAATAGGTTTGACGAGTACAACCTCGCCAACGCTCGAATGTACGAGTTTTTCCGCGAAAATGGCTTCAAGAGTCCAGAAGATCACCTCCTAAATCCATATTGTTTTGCGCACCAAACTGGAGAGAAAAATATGTGGGAGCATATTGGCGCGTTCCCAGAGCGATTCCAAAACATGAATTTGGCCATGATCGCCCAGACCGTAGCCACAAATTGGACGGTTGGAATATTTCCATTCAAAGATGAGTTGAAAGAGATTGAATCGAACGACGAGACTGTGCTAGTCGTCGATATAGGTGGCGGCAGTGGACACGTGACGAAGCAAATCATGGAGTTCGTGAAAGGAATTCCCGGAAAAGTTGTACTTCAAGAACGAGATGAATTGATCGATGCAATTGGTCATACAATTCCCGAAGTTACGACCATGAAGTATGATTTCTTTACACCTCAACCTATAAAAGGTATTGCCAATTTCTCTTTTCCTTGTGAAATCTGTGCCTTGCGTGTGTTATGATTAACGATGATCAGGAGCTCCAATATACTACATTCGTCGATGCCTCCATGACTGGCCAGATGTTGATTGTGTTCGCATCCTAAAAGTCATTGCCGATGCAATGGCACCCGAGATTTCAAGATTGGTAATCTCGGAGATCGTTCTTCCACCAATTGCCGCCGATGTCGAAGCTGGATGGATGGATTTAACGATGATGACGTTGAGCGGACGTGAGAGAACGGAAAAGCAGTGGGTAAACTTGCTCACTCTATCGGGATTGAAAGTTCGAAAAATTCATCATGGTTCTGGGACAAATTATGCTGCAGTCGAGGCAGTTTTAGCGTAAATATTTTTGGGAAATTCGGATGTTTAGAATAATCAGCCATAGAAGCTGCAAACAGAAAAGCGGGTGGCATATAATATGGGGCATGAAATACAAGAACCTAGGCCGACTCTAAGTATGTTCCTGCAAGCCAAACAAGTGAACATCCTGCTAAAGCCCATGCGCCCACAGCTTTCTTGCCCCACCAAGAGTTGTCTACTTCAACCTTCGCAGCACGTATTTTGCGAGTCGGGTGATTTCCTGAAAGTGATGCAGAGGACGTGGCATTCTTTTCCGCTGCTTCAGTTCCTTCACGCAGCTCAGCAATCTTCTTACCTAGTGAAAGTAGGTCCTCTTTCCATTCCGTGTCGTTTGCAATCTTGTCAACTTCCACATTTTGCACATTTCCGAAGAAATCCATCAGTAGTCTTTCTCTACCTCCTTGCTCTCCACCTGGGAATAAATCCCATCTGACACCTGGATGCGAATGAATTTTAGATTCATCATAACTATCAAACAAATCGCCCAGCGTCTTCTTGCTTCCAGGTTCTCGAACCTGAGTTTCAAGGAAGTCTAGATTGTAATATGTATATCGATCAATGACTGCTACCCCAACATCATTATCTGCATGATGGGAGTATGATGATTGATCAATTTCCGAAGAGCCCGTCGCAATGATATTGGGAGAGTAGAATTTGCTGTACATGGTATTCGCTTGGCAAGTATCGATCATGAAGAGTAATTCATGGTACCTTTGGAATTATAATTAGTATATGCTTTACTCTGAGGTCGAAGTCAAACAAACCTCTTTTTCTCCCACATCTGCTCAAATGCATCTGCCAAATCAAATGCACTAATTTCCTCTGCGTCTTGGAATTTCAAAAACTCATTACCACCATGACCTGTCATATAGACCAAGATATTGCTTCGATCGTCCGTTAAAAGCCTCTTACTTCTCGGCATCTCTTCACCAACTCTATCCGTCAGCAGCCGGATAAAGTTCTCTACTGTAACCTCGTATCCTCTGTAATCCACCTCGATATTGTCTCCGTATAAGTCCACCGCGCGATCGGCGTTACTATAGACTGTGCCAGGAAAGGCATTCCGAGGATTGCATGCCATATCGTCGGGTAACATAAGAATGATTTGAGAATCTGGAATTCCTAGCCGTTTGACGGTACGATAGAGGGAGAGAACATTCGCCAAATGCCGATAATTAAACCAGAATCGCGAAGTTGATACGAGGACTGCCCAATTGCTTGTATGTTCTGCAGTTGCAAGTAAAGGTGCGAATAGAGGCGCAAACACCAGGGGAAGGTGGATGAAGTTGGATAACCTCATGATGTAATATATTCCGATTTTGAAATAGATGTATTTTCAGGGTTCTCTTTTATACTTTGACTACTTGTCAAACTTGTCAAACCTTTTGTACACTTAATGTGATCTTCTTGGACTCATTTCTTCGAAGTCAGTTGGAAGGGCACAGGCGCAGCAAGAGCTTACCAATCGTCAGAGCTCCCCCTGGGCGCGTCAGCACGTTCACAATTACGTTCCTGAAAATTGATGCCTCATGCCTCAGATTACTTTTTGCCATTAATTTAAGGCTTGAAGCTATCACATGCTCTGACATGCCCCGCCCCGCGCGACCCGCGTTTCAAACAATTCTCAGACACTTGAGTTATTTCCAAGGTAATTTTGCACTAAGTATTTGCTGTACATCGACGCTCATTTTTAAGAATCCCTTTGACAATCATCCCAACGAGCCATCTTTACTATTGACTGTATGCACTGCTGTCGAAGATTTCTCAGCAAATAACAATGGGTAGGCCGCCGGCTGTTATCATTGTTGTCAGGTAAGAGATATCTAAAGGTCCAAATTTCATCATCACCAAATTGGGTTTTCTTTTTCTAGTTGTGTAAACAAATGTCTAACATTGCCGTTTCATGTGCTGTCCTCATAAAAGACTCTTTTGCTGGCAGTAATATCTAATCATTCACACAGACATGGTGCTCGCCTCGATCAAGCAGATAATCAATGGTACCTCACAACTCCGACACCATACGATCCGCCTCTTACATATGGTGGATGGTCGCAATCAAGAGCTCTCGGTGCCCGTATAGCTAACATCCTACGAACTCGCGAGACGGATGATGAGTTTGTTGGTCAAGATGTTCAAAATGGAGGTAAAAATAGAAAGAGAAGGCACAAAGTTATTATACATACCTCGCCATTTTTGCGCTGCGTCCAGACATCAGTTGCCATAAGTTCTGGCCTCGCACAAAACCCCGGTCACACGCATCACTCTCAGCGATCCCCTTCCACACATTCCCAGCACAAAAGTTCGCAGATGCATTCGTCACCCAGAGTCCGTCCGACTACATCAACAGACTCGCCTAGACTAGCCCCACTCCTGGAGACTACAGCTATTGCGTCGAGTTCGAGTAACAAGATTATCGGACAAACTGAAAACATAAAAAAATCGATAGTACGAGTTGATGCATTTCTCGGAGAATGGCTGGCTCCGGATTACTTCGAACATATCACTCCGCCTCCAAGCTCCATTATGATGGTAGCCGGTGCTAAAGCCGATTTGTTACGAAGAGAGGATCACAATAGCTTGATACATGTGCGAGACTTTTCCGCCCAAGGTTCATCCTTTCAACCATTTCCGGGTGGATGGGGAAGCCCTATTACAGCTGAGAAAAAAGAGTTCCCATCAGTGTCGAGTTTGAGCCATGCGCTACCCAGAAGGGATCGAACGAGCAGTTTGAGTAGCGTGGGAAGTGATGGAAGTCGTCAAGGCTTGAAGGCCGATGGTCATCTGCCCACTTCTGAACACGGCATTTATCAACCACCTGTTCCGAGTTATGCAATTTCTACGTCTGATCCTATACCACCTGGATATGCTACGCACGCTAGAGATGCATGTGTTGATGTTGATTATCAATGGGACAGTATGCGCGAGCCTTTGAGTTGGGGAAATGGTGGCGAATATGGTGAAGAATGGCCCTCGATGCATAAAAGATTCCGCAAAGGCCTCCACAGCATGTTGGATTGGTACAATACCAGTGAGAATATTGATAGAATGGCAACCAAGACTCCTTCTAGTCCAGAGCTGGGAAAGCACTTTTCCATTGACGAAGATCAGGAAGACGAGGATACGGATTTGGTTCTTATCCTTGTCACTCATGGCGCTGGATGCAATGCCCTCATTGGTGCCTTGACTAACCAACCACTCTTGATGGACGTCGGAATGGCATCATTAACCATGGCCGTGCGAAAACCTACTCCCGAAGAGACCCCCGTTTCCTCCTCCGGTGCAACATCTAAGGCACATTCTCGTACAAACTCAAAAAATTCATTAATCGCAAACGAATATGATATAAAACTATTAGCAAATACAGAGCACCTTCGATCTACTCCGAACAGCATTGCCACTTCCCGCAATCCTTCTATCGCAAATCTGTCTACATTCCGCGAACGTCAACCTGCAGATCCAAATCGTTCCACGACTGTAAACTCCAGTCTGGGCAGTATCAGAAGAACAGCAAGCATAGCGAGTTCTCAGCCTCGCACGCTTACACCAGCCAGGCAATCATCTATTGGGCTTTGGAGCGCTACTCCTCCGCTCAGGGAATCCGTCGATGAAAATGATGACACGGATGGTGATAGCATGATATTGAATTTTGGAGATGATGGAACAAACGCAAAAACACTAGTCCCATCGACATCGGCCGTTGAAGAAGATAATAAAGCAGCCGTGGCGAAAAACCAAGAGATAGAAATAAGTGCGGTGGAGGAAGATGAAGTTGCTCCCTTGGGATTATGGGGTTCACCAAGACTACAAGCAAGTTCGGGCCCAGCTGTAGATCCTGGACATGCGCCAAAGAGAAGGTGGACGGTTAACGAAAGATCATGATCATCTACTGACACCAAGGAACGAGGTGATTCAATATGCGAATGGAGAGAAAGAAGACAAGAGAAATATCACCCGGGAATTGACTGTACCAAAGCATGGATGAATAGCTCTTCTTGCGCCTAGGGTACGGTAGGGTACGGTAGGGTACGGATGGATGGATGGGTGGAAGAATAGACTTTTGTGAACTTTTATCAGTTGATCATTTTCATTGGAGCGTGGCGTGGGCGTACGGTGTTCAACAAGTCTAAATGGGAAAAACCAAAAGTGTGCACGGATATGATAGCATGGCCAATCCAAACGATTATCTGTAAACAAGAGCTTGCAAATGGTCTGAGGAATAATATGCTGGGAACATCGACTGGATGGTTTTTGGTCATTGCATATGTTGAGTAGGATAAGGATCACTAGTATAGCGTCGGACGCAGGGTTATCTTTCTAATCAAATGTTATTCCACTCAAATATCTATTATGATTATCATTATTGTTACTATTATACCACCCCCGGGTGAACCTAGGGGAATGAATATGAGATGCCACCATGGAACATACACTTTCTGTGACTATCAGATGCTGCGGAGAAGGTCGAAACCACATCAGAATTGAATATCTTAGGCAAAAAGACTTGTTTCCCGAGATTCGACAGACAGCAACAAGCATTCACCGACTCACAATAAAATGTTGGCAAATATCTATAATAATGATTAGCGGAAGTCCGTTCAAGAATTCAAATCATGTTAAAGAGGTGCTGTATCCCATTGCTCATTCTCAAAAGTGGTTTGTTCCTCATCAACGACCCGAAGGCTATATGAGTGGTGCATGAAACTCGTGTCTAATCATTGCGGGGTGGTGTGGAAAGTCAAAATAAAGTTTGATGGAAACATACTGTGTCTGGAAAATGGTCCGGTCTGTGAATATCGCGATAAAGACAACGTGTGGTGATGCTTGTGTTGATGTTCTTCCCCGCACTGAAGTACGCAGTCCGATTCGAAGATCTCATCAAAATGATGTGAAACAATATGGATGGTCGAGATTTTGGGAAAGTCATCGAGGTTTTTCAACAAGCAATAATGCCACACAGGTGATGGGCTGTCACCATGTTCTAAGAGAAGATTGTTAGCTGCATTCAACTTAAGTACGAATAATTGACATAAAGTGTAGCTGAACAATCAGAGAGGCTCGCATGCGTAATATTTGTAACCATATATTTTGTCTTCAAGACTAATCGATTTTTTACCATCATCATAAAGTTTCGTATCAAAATGTGCAAAGAAGAAAAAAGAGCACCGAACTTACCAAAGCTTACGATGTCCCTCAATCATCGTCGTCATCAAACTCATCCAGTTGGAATACCTTTGGTCTCTCGGCGCCGACGCCTGCGCCTGCACCAGCACTCATAGCGTTATTCCTTCTCTCCATATCCGCTCTGTGTTTCTCCTCTTCTTTCACTCTTTGTGCCTCTTTCTCCCTCTCTAACGCTTCAGCTTTCTCTCTCTTCTTTTGTTCTTCAAGCTCGGGATCCCATCCTTCAGGATCGATCCCACCGTCAAGCAGTGCTTGGATATTCGCTAATGCACCCCCTCTGATATCCTCTTCACGAGCCCATGGCTGGAATGGACGGTCATCGAGTTTCGTGTTCAGAGCCTGTACAATCTCTGCATCAAGGGCCGTTTGCGATTGAAAAGGCTGTTGTGATGCTTGGTCTTGACTTTGAGCGGGCGGATTGGATCCGTTAGGAGTCACTGAAGGGACATCTGTATCCATAGCGTTTCCATTCGCTCCGTTACCAGTCACAGTAACACTGGGTGTAGTACTTCCATTTGTCGCAATTTCTTCTTGCTTCGGTGATGACGCTTCAGGTTTAGAAGATCGAGTCTCTGGCGGAGCTGTGTATTTAGAAATTCTTCGCGCATAGCTAAGAAGTTCTTCATACTCCACTGGATTCTTGTTCTCTGGATACTCAGAGGATGGGGTGTTAAGAAGTTCACTTCGTGTGCTGGTAAGAAGGATAAGAAAGTCGCGAATCTTCGTATCGAGGGCTGCGGAGGTTGCATGGAGAGTATCAAGCGTATGGGTATTCTGCTGATGCTGGTTTACTGTGTGAAGAGATTGTTAATAAATGGGATCAAATGGAAGGTGGTAAAAGGGCGGAACAAGTATGGAAGACTAGACGTACAAAGTGATAACCCATCATTAAGCTCTTGATCTGCAAGAACAAGGTCTTGAGCCAAAGCAGGTACAGGACTATACTTGGAGATTGAAGCTATGAGATTGACAAGAGCCTTTTCAACTCGATCGAATCCTGCATCAATTATTTTGTCCATCTTTGATTGTTTCAAATTAGGGAGGTGGGAGGTGAGAGGAGGGTTGTTGTGTGTTTATGACATGTTTGTGCTAGTATCGATATCCTATAAATAGGAAGTCGAAGGATGGAAGCGATATGAAGCCGTTCCAAATAATATTGGTTGTTGCACACCTAGTAGATGTGAAACAATCAAAGAATTAGGAAAAAGCTTGAGAGAAAAAGTAGGATTAATAGAAAGAATGAATCAAGAATTTCAAAGACTTTCTTCAATTTATACAATGAAATTTTTCGGGATCTCTGAGGAAGAAAAAATAAGCGCAGTCCCCACCATAACCTAAGCGCTAAGTTGAACAACGGTACCAGTATCACATGATCTCCAAGTTGCGTTGAAGACTTTCTGTTTTCAACAATTAAAGAAGTCCTCACAAACCACGTCTTCTTTCACGATACACGACATGGTAATACGATGATCCCAAGAGACGGTGCTGGAACCGGCAAGGAGTACTGATACATTCTGCAGCAAGGTTAAGGGCTCATGGCAGCGGAAAGGTATTGCTATCCAAAAAAAGGAGAATATTCTCTTGGTGACAGATCAAGGTTAACAGAATTACTAGTAGATGATCCAGAGTAATGATTTGTGGAGAAGATAATGTCGCGTTCACATACTTGCATTTTGTTCAAGTCATTATAAAACCCTAGAGAGTTTTCAAGCTTAAGGGAGATACAATTGATATCAATCCCTCAAACGGCTAAATGCTATGCTATGCTCAGTGAACCAACCACCTACTTTCATTTGACGGATCTCGGGGTATAGCTATTGAATCAAAGAAACAAATATTTCTTTATTGGCGGTATTGAGCTGACTACCTAGTGGAAATTTCATAGCTTGAAGAAATTCATCTACGCCGACACTGTGTATAGATAACAGTGGTAACAACATCCGCAAGTCCATTGGTGAATATTTGCCGAAGTATTGCATTTGTCCTCAAAGTATTAAGTAGGCGCCCACTACTGTCGAATCCTATGGCGGTGTACAGAGCGTCATAAGCAGATCGACCATGTTCTTAGTAGCTGGTATGTTAAAGCCAAAGTCTGCATTCTACGATTGACCAATCGTTCTGGATCTGACTATTTGATGTGATACCTGAAAGATTGTCGTCTCCATTAGATAGGAGCTCGATTTGCCCTTTGCAAGTGCCGGGTTTTTCCTCTGAGGTCACTCAAGTGGTTCATTGTTGTTAAAAACCGTTTCGTGGGCTGTTATCAATGGAGGAGAACCCTCTGAGTTGAGACATGTTGATACAAGATAATTTTTCGTTTGATGATGAGGTCTCTAATTTCCGAATGACAAGACGCGTGTTCGTGTGGTGACTATCAAGTCTTGTAAGGGTTGAGTATGTGTTTTCAAAATATCAAAGTTATCATTTAAAAACGTGTTCAAAATAGTGTTCATTTGGGAATTCTTCATTAAGTATTTTTTCTTTCGAACTTGGATGCAAGATTCATAGGGGAATAGTTTCCCTTCTAAATCCGGATTGTCATCCGGTTTAAGTGAATTGATGCACGAGTACATACAATTTTGAACGGCAACTTCTTTTTTAGCTTGTGGGGCATAAGATGCATAGAAGTGGACGCACGATCGTATGTATACCACCCGTCGTACTAATGAGAATAATTTAACCATCTTCTTCTCTTTTACCAAGTTCCCGCACTTGCATGGTTACTGTAATGTATCTCTGTATCTTTATATATCGTGTAGCAATAGACGCTTTCGTCAGCCATATGTCATGCAGCTCTTGTTAAAGCTGATTACAACCGATTCTCCCCTGGCAAAAAGGGAATATACTAAACTAATTACTCAAGTCGAGAGCATTAGCTACTTCCAAACATTCATGGTGCCGACTGCTGAGCTCTTTAATTTTGAGACTTCCAGGAACTCGTACATCACAAAGGTCACACTTCAATTTTATCACAATATAATTTAGAGAACTATCGTCAGACTCATCACAGGCAATCGATCACACCCTACGAAACGCTCACAAAGTAATTCAATCACCATTAAATATTTGTCGGAAAATAATGGAAGACAACGAAAAATAGTTGAGGAACGTGCGAACTTACCTTATTGATTGAGTCATTTGCTTGACTTTATGGTGTCCTCCAACTGTTTTGAGGGAGATATCAAAATACAGGCAATGAACTAAACATCATGACTTATCTTCGTTTGAACTTGATGGAGCTTCGCGGCTATCGCCGCTCCCATCATTGCCTTCGTCCTGATCAGCTTCATTCTCATCTGTGGATTCATTGTTACTTGTAGTTAGCTCTGATTTTTCGGAGCTATTCATTCCCAGACGCGCTAAAACTTTTGCCTTGTACTCCTCAGGATCCTTCGCGAGATTGATGAGACAAGCGCGAGCCCACTTGAGGGACTTTTCACGACATGCTGCATCATGTTCAATCCTCTGTTCAAGAGCATCTTTGTCAGTTACCATGCTGGCACAATAGTAATAAGCTTGAGCTGGGCAGCCGAGTCACATGAGGAAGTCAATCGTACTAAGATCTCCTTCACCAAATCCGGTCGGCTTCGCGATATCTTGTCGTAGTTGCGCCAACAGTTCATCATGTTTGGCAAAATATGCTTTTTCCACGAACTTAATACACACATGTATCCAGTTGAGAATAGCTCCAGGATCAAGAGAGTCATGGTGGTATCGAAATTCAACGGTACGTATTCCATCTTGGTAAGGGGTTTTTAGACCCTCTAAGTTGAACGCGAGGCGACCTGCCATTGATGGCTTACCAAAATCTCTAATCAACGAATTATTATCAGTGTATCCTAGGACCTTTTCAGGAACTTCAACTCTTGTGAGGTCAGGATTCGCCATACCAAAACAACCTTTGGAAAAAGGAGGACACCAATCACGTGATGCACGATCTGATGAAAAGATCAATTCTGTTTGTGGCTCATATGTGTACACAATAGCTAAAACGTGTTGAAGTATTAGAAATTGAAAGCCTTTGAACGAGTTACCTACGTGAACTTGTAAACCTGCGGTCTCATCAATACATACCCTATAGTTTTCTCTTACCGTTCTTAACACTTTTCTGATCGCATTCCGAGCAGGTTCAGTGTAATAATAGGGAGAAGTCATCTCCATTCATTTCTATGGTAGATTTTACTCTTATTTTCAGCAGGCCTGATAGTATCATCGCCAACACTTGTATCCTCTTTCAAAATCCAACATGTTATGGACTCCTCATCTGTCATATCATTACTCGTAACGACTGCTGGTATACCAGCAGTCGTCAACAAAACGAGGATATCGCGATTTATAGCTTCTTTATCAGGGAATTCCTTGCCATCTACCTCGCGAGGATCTTTAGGATGGGGATCAGGCTTATCTGCATCCACTGTAGCGAAAATAAATTCGAGTTCGAGACCGAATGTAAGGTCACTTTCACCCTTTCTTGGGACAGCGTCTGAAATGTTTTCTTGTGACATTATATTTGAAATAGATGTTAATCTTTTGGTTAATGTGTATTAGGGCTGATCAGAAACAGGCATAAGGTTGGTGAATCCACTTCCGCAACTCAATGAGCATTTAAGTAAGTTAACAAAGGCCTTGTTTTGTGATACTTGTGTAATTCAAAGGAAATTGGAGATTTCCTTCATAGATGTGTGATAATGCTTTGTTCATTCTTTGTTCTCAAATGAAGGTCTGTATGTCTCAACAGCGAATACAGTATCGTAATTGGCAGTAATACTGTGACCGACTTTGAGATTATACTATGTACTATGATATATACCCTGGCTAATGAGATATATGGTTCTTGGTATAATTTGAAAGAGATAATGCCAAAGATATAATAATATATTGGAATTTGATATACCGAAGAACACAGAAATCCAGTCATCAACGTCGTTCTGAGACCTGATGTTTTAGATTTTGGAGATATCTTGCAACACATTGATGAATTATTCTGATATTAGTTATCTTCCTCACACGGAACCATGGCCGATATGACCTCAATATTCATAAGTTCTCAAATAAATAATCATTGCTTCCGTCAAAAAAGTATTTGATTGAGCTGATCCAGCGGATGCACAAACTAACACCACACTCACTCAGCTACCAGAAGTCGCCCTTTTCGCAATGAGAGCACTTGCACTTCCAGCAAGTGTATTTTACAATTCCCGAATCCTAATACCATACTTCAACTTCGCATAGCCACTTTATGTTTTGGGATAGCTTTTCTGGTCGGCTTTCGAGAAGCTTAAAAACAATAGGTAACTATGCCATATACATGTCATTTCCATCTTAGATGGACTTGTAGGCAGAGATATCATTAATAAAACTACTTTGGAAACTGGTGTGTGCGACCTGGAGACGGGAAAGCGACTCGTTGGAAATCCAGACGAAACACATTAGTAGGAAGTGGGTAGAACAACGATAATAAAGCCATTTCAAGGCTTAAGAAAAGTACCAAATATATATTGGACAGAGTACCACAAAAATTTGAAGTTCATATTCATGACAACCAGAAATCAGCATGCTCACATCTTATCACACCGCCGGTAAGCTTTGGCACAATCGCTTCGTCACTTTATAGCTCTACAACACAAGCTGAAGAAAAATTGTGTAACCTTTGAATTTCGAGTACCATATACAAACCCGCTACACAATTCATCAGTTTGACTCAATACACGTCACAAAATATCACATATCACTCCTATTCTTCCAATATCAAGGAACTACTACAAAACATTAGTTTAATTTTACTACATCTCTCGACTGGCAGGATAACATATTATCAATGATGACGATAATTCGCTCGCTCTGAGAAGAATAACAATACAAGATCCCTCACTTATATACCAGAGTCAGGCTGAATTACATTATCAGCCGAAACGTAAGAATTCCAGGCAGCACACGTTGAATTCAATAAGTCGCCGTCCAAGAGATCAACTAGCTCACTTTCTCTTTCCAGAATTTGGACTGCCAATCCTTCTGAAGTATGCCAAGCAATATGACAATGCATAATCCATGCCTGAATGGTGAGAAATCATGTTAGTTTTTTGAATTTTTCGAAATAAAGAATCTACACATATGAATTTATAAACTTACTCCTGGATTATCTGTGTAGAAAGCCATCACTACCCACCCTGACCCTGGCAAAAGTACCACATCTCTTCGTGGTGCATTAACCAATGTCAAATTGGCTGTTGTCGAATCGTAAGTTCCAGTACCTTGGCCCAAAACCCAAAAATCGTGTCCATGGAGGTGCATGGGGTGTGATTGGGCATTGGTTGTTTCAATTATCCAATAAACCCAAACGTTAGCTTCTGGTAACTGATAAACTTCTTGTTCTGGTGCCCATGTATCATTGCCTTCGTAAGCCTGTAATAATGTCGGATAGTCCCACTGATTGAGGAAAGAATGAGTTCCCATTTGCCAAATCACACCATTGGTTTTGTTGATTATAACAGAAAATTCATCCTCTTCTGCTGGAGAGTCCGATGCGACAATTGGTACGTATGGAATGAGAGAACTCATAAGTTCGTCCTCACAAAGTTCGTCAGTTGAAGCGTTTGCCCACCGAACAGAAGTTGGATCATTAATAGAAGTGCTGTCATATCTGATAATACCATAAATATTATCCGCATTGACGTTTTTACTACAGACAGTTTGAGCAACTGCCCTCATCCAATAATTATCAACTGCCGCATTTGCAGTAACAATGATATCATACCTTTGTCCCATACTGATGGCAATGGCATCAGAAGTATATGGTACAATGGGAACAAAATCAGCTGCAATCACCTCCATGGTATGATTGTCAATGCTAAATTTGAAATGTGTGTCGGCTGCGGTATTTACAAGCCGAATTCGATATCGAGTACCACTCTTGAAAATTGTTTCGAAACGCGAACCAACGATGGTACCAGAATTGTTGTAGGTATTTGTACCATTGATGAGTCCGTTGTCGAGTGTTGGAGGTGCAGCTAGCGCAGCAACAGCCTCAACTTCTGCTGTTACATGAGACCAATCACTAAGAGTTAAAGTGCCCAAATCTTCATCGTAATTGGCTGTCGCAGGGCCATTGATCTGGATACCACCAAAGATGCCATCCCAAGCTTGTACGTAGAAGTGGGAATGATACCATGATGATCCGTACTGGGTTGCCTTCCAAGTATAAGTGAAAGATGTTTCAGGGGCGATGGGACATTGCGTTATTGATGGAACTCCGTCCATTTGATTGGTGTAGTTTTGACGAATTCCGTGAAAATGAATACCTGTACCATAGTCCGGCATTGAATTTTTCACATGTATGACTTGGTAAAGTTAACTAATTGATAATATTCCAGTTGATTTGTTAAAAGAGATAAACTTACCAATTGTATCTCCCCAATCGGCGATTATCGTCGGACCAGGCACACTTCCATTAACAGATAGAATTACGCGCTCAATTCCATCTGGAGCTGCAGTTGTGTTGACTATGTCCCACCAATATTCTCTGATGACACCTGTGTCCGGCCCTTCATTGTAATAGTTGGTAGATATATCATAATCTCCCCAACATGAACGATCATCCGCAGAATTCACACATCTCTTGGTGAGAGATGGCTCTCCATGTTTCTGGGCTGCAAAAACAAATGGTACGAGAATTAGTACCCGAAGAAAAACAGGTAAGCGCATCGCAGGAAAGGAGCACGAAGCGAAAGATAAAGTGAATAACTTCGTCAAAGTATTGAAAAAAAAAAACCTCAAGGCATTTCATATATGAAGAAAACAAGGCAGTATATATTGGCATCAGGTAAGGCTTGCCCTGCTTCCTTTTCCATAAGTCAGACAAGTATAACCGTATTGATATCAAATTATCAACTGGCGCTGCATGAGCAGGCTCTACATGCAGTCTAATAATGCATCTAATATCTGATAAAATTCTAGACTTTATCTTTTGTATCCCAGCAGTTAACGGTGACAGGAGAGCTGGCGTTTAACCTAAAATGAGAATGGGATGACAGGAACTGCGTTAAACTTAACTGAACACAATCGTGACCATTCCAAGCCGATTTTTGCACCAGTCTATGGTTTGATACTGCTTATCTCGAACCTATGTAGGTTTCAATATTCCGATGCTAGGCTAGCCTCCAAAAAGTCCCGCTGATGCTCGGATTGCACTCGGATCTCGGAGGTTTTCTCTTGTAATTGCATATATAACTCGAATCCTAAGTCAAAAGAAAGTTAGCCTGAGAGCTGTGCGATGGCGAATTACGTAATGATGGAAGCTATTCAGGCAGTTTGTGCCACTACTTTGCATTAGATTCAGAGGCTGAGAACCAATTTTAGTAAGCTGCATACAATCCGCATAAATCTTCCTTGGACAATCGGAAGGAAGAGTTCGAGGCGTTGTAGGAAAAATGCTTGAGTCAAAGTTCATGCATCTATGTATTATCGTCTCCTAGTGCATTTTCTATGGGTTTGCATATTTGGAATTCGAATACTCGACCAATTGGCTCAGTAATCTTTTATCGGTGCAGGCCAATGTCCATATTCATCAGAGAAGTCCGAGCATTTACTAAATCCCAATTTGTGGAAAGACTTCAGATTGATAGGTTCGACAAAATTGCTCGAGATAAGGATCGGTGAATAGGTCCTTCTCACTTAAGAAAGCCAGCCCGTATGTATGAGGAGCCACCCAGTCCCTGGATGCGATTGGAAATTTTCATGCCATGTGCGACTAACGATGTGTTTACTTTAAGCTTAAGCATACTTCATATGTGAAGTTATCCTTTCAGCCACTAATCTAACATATATTTATGGTACCTGATCGTTTAGTCATATCGGATAGTGTACAGGATTACTACGCGCACTGGAGCTTTATCTCTTGAACAAAACCCAATGTAAAAAGATGTAGAAAATTTTTCCGGATACACATTTGCGAGATCTGTAATCTGGGGGGTTTCAGCCACCCGCAGACCGTTATATGTGCTGGATAGGTTATTTGCCTTCGCTGCAACCCCACCTCGGTAAAGTGCGAACACCCCACTTAGTCTTTTATTGTCTTCTTGCATGCATAGACAGATGGCAACTCCCGACTGCGGAAAAATATTGAAGTTCGCTTTGCCGTGAGTGATCCCGCATAAACTATTGATGATATGTATAGTACAAATTGTGGACGCGCCAGCTGTACAATATATACTTCGGGACCGACGAAATATTGTTGATGACTTGGACTTTCTCATCACAACTCAAGAAATTACTCCTCATCTCGCGAATTGTTCTTTGAACATCTGCAAAACTTGAATGTTATTGATATGTAGACAATTGTTGAAAGGTTTCCTTACTTCGTGCTTCTAAAAGCTAAAGCTGCAAACTTTATAGATCTACTGAAGCAGTAAATGCATTGGGTAGTGGGATTGCTGTACACTGACCGACAACAAAGATGATACCAGAAAGGATTCATTGGATCCATTCTATCTTGAAAATATATTTGCCAAGCTACAAAGAACAAGATTCTTTTGACGAGCGATGCCTATTTGAAACTCAAGAGGGAACCATCGCGTTAATATTATCGAATTCACATTAGATTTCTCAACATTAGGTACGAGATAAATGAACGGCCTCACCTCTGGATCCCACCCAGGAAGGTTTGATCGTTCCCCCAACCCAGATCCTGCAGAGCCGGTAGAGAAAGGAGTGCATGTGACCGTAGTCCAGATATTTTATGGCGCGAAAATGACAGATAATGGGGACGAGTAGTGAAAAAATATCGGTTCGCCAATGCAACATTTCGAAAGAGAGGCCGACGAACAACAACGCATCAAGATGCCAATTTGATGGAATGCACAGCATTGTGGAGCTTCACTCCAAGCAATGCACTGAATGCAGAGGATTAACAATCTTTTCGATGCACGTCGTCCCAGGATGAGACCTCCTTCTTCGATTTTGAAGTACTTTTAGAGAATAATGACTCCTTGTAGTCCCCAAAACTAATAGATTGAGGGGTTGATGAGTATTCTCAAGGGCGTCTTTCAGAAGGTAGAGATTGGCTCGCGACTGTCAGAAAAATTGAACACCAAGCCCACAAAAATGAAAGAAAGTCGAAATTGACTGTCCTTAAAGAATTTCAAAGGAAATATTGCGCTGTTGTTTTGATATTAAATGATGATTGAGGTTTAGAACTTTGGTGTTCGAATTATTCCGACTAAAATTTATTGATATACTGGATAATAACTGAGACCAAGTATAGAAGTCAACTCTTGACTGAGGAAGGAATAACTTTATACATCACGAAGATAAGGAACAGACTAAGAATAAGATAGCTGTGCAAGAGTTCTCCAAGGCTTCGGGAACTTGGTCGTTAATTGAGAAACGACAATTAGAAGATGAAGATAGTAATAGTGATTGACTTTGGGAGGCAATAGACAAGATGATCACCACTCGATATGATGGCATGACTCTGATTATCGTATGGATGTTGGCTTCTGATGGTTTATATGGAGTAGAAAATGTAAATAGGTGTTAACTAGCGACGACTTGCCACCGTAGATGATGCAAATGTGCGACCCAGCTTTGAAAGCTGTTCGTGAAAATCATTAGATTCAAAGTTGATGAAGCCATTACTGCAGGTTAGTTAGCTCAAGAAGTGGATGGACAATTTCATTATCCGCAATGTATTAAAGAGGATAAAAAATGAGGGACGCCTTCGACTATTGACTCGGAGACTCATGAACATTTCGATTCATTGATACTGCTATATACCACTTAAATGCGATCAAAACAAATAGCCAAAGTTGCCGCCTTGTCTATGATCATTTGAGCCGACAGTGGCTTAGTAGCATCACGTGACTATAGCGCATTTCGCTTTGCAACCGCGTTATCCTCCATTCAATCCCAACTTGCAACTCGGTCTCGATCATAATGCTCTGTACTTGTCATCAACCCAACTTTTCATCATGCCGAAACTTACGAAGACGTGCAGTACAAGTTCTCGTACCAATACTGTCGATAAATCTAAACAATCTATCAAAGTTCGTAAACAAACTCAAGCAGCATCAAAATAACCCGCTGGAGAAGCAACAGAACCCACCGATCCAATTGCTGAAGTTACGAATCCTAAATCTACAGATGCTCCAAACGTAATGTTCTCCTAAATACTCCATCCAATTCATCGGAAACTCACTGTTATCAACACACCGCCGACAATAATCTTCTACTGGTCCGCTTCACTAGCAGTGATGATCCCTCCATTACACGAGGTCGTATTTCATGAGACGGCTGTACCCATTGCAGTATCCTGTGCTCTTTCTTGTATCGCTTTCATCCTTCCTTTTGTAAATGCATCTGCTTTTTCCTCTCTCATCTCTTCAATGGGGTATATGAACCGAACAATACACACAACAAATTTCGAAGGAAACTTTTTCTTTAAAATACAACCTTTTTGCGATCGATCTAGATCATACTTATTAAATCAATTTGATTATAATTACCCCCAAGTGATTCTGACCAGTAGTTGTTATGATATTGTTGTCGGTATTCCAAACACAAAACTTATACGAAAATTCGTATAAAATCTTCACTTGAATTACCAAATTAAGAATACAATTTCCAATATAAGTAGCCTCAATAATCCAATAATACTTAGGGATATAGCTATAATAGAGACTCCTTCTAAAGCCTTCATTATATCAAATATCTATTCTATAGTTATTCTAGGTACTCTAATACCTTTAAATCCTTTTTATTCTTTTGAAAACCCTCTATTCGAAATCTCCAGTTCTGTTATATCAACCAATCAGACAGTCAATCCCGGAATAAGAATTGAAGAGTTTAGTTTACTTAGTAATTCCTTTATTATTCAAGGCATAACAAACACTACTCATATATTCAATTAGAATAAGAAAAGGAGCCCTATAATACCTTTTAGCAATCTAAATAAATAATCAAGAATATAAAACAAACCAACTACACTAAAGGAAGCAATCCTAAAAGCAAGAGATCTTATTTTGCTAGCCTCAACCCTTATCTAATCACATAATGAACAATCCAAATTACTAGATCTTCTTGAAATCTTCAGAGAATATACTGAAGAAGAAAGACTTACAATAGTATCCAAGATTATTACCTCTCAAATCAACTATTTGGAATCAGCTACACGAAAAATCGAAGTACAAGCGAAAGCCCTTAATAAAACCATTCTCTTAAAGACTCCAAATCACTATAAAAACCCACAAGATAATCAAACAAACATTAAACCAATATTATATACTACTATAGCTACCAAAGGGATTACACCAACTCCTAAAATACAAAAATGAATTACAATCAATAAAACAAAAAATAGTAAATCAATTAATAATATTAAAAAATCAGAATTAAACAAAAGACACCTAATCCTAATCCAATCAAATAATAATACCTCTTAACACTTCTCACTACTAGCAATTAGAAATCAAATCAATTCAGCTTTTGAAAAAGCAGACATTAAAAGTCTAATTGTTATTTCTGTTACTAAATCACTTAATCGAAATATAGTGATTACAACAAGTGAAGCTTTTACAACTGAATTTCTCCTTGAAAAAAAATCAATTTGGAATCACCTCTTTCAATATACAACAATTCAAAAAGATCATTCTTAATACAAAGTAATTCTCTATATTATTCCAATAGCCGAATTCTCAGGTCCAGAAGGAATAAATCTCATTGCAAATGAAGTCAAAACCTTCAATAAAGGATTAAACCCTATAGGAAAACCCTATTAACTTATAACAGTCAAAAAGAGAGCTAGTCAAAGAGCAGGAGCAATAGTAATTGCTTTCGCTATAAAGTAAGAGACTAATAGAATAATCCAAAATAGATTATATATCGTAGGGATTAGTATAAGAATAGAAAAACACTATTCTATAACCTCTAGTTCTTAATATCAGAAATATCAAGGTTTCAGATATTTAGATTCTTATTATAAAAGAGCAGCCTTTTGTAGACTCTATAGTAAAAAATAGTCTATAATATAGTATTTATATAATATCTATAATATCAAAGAAAAAAGATACTAATATTTAATACCAAAATGCTCAAATTGTAAGAAAGCTCACACAGCAAATACTCGATCGTACGAAGTCTTTCAAGCAATCAAATTCAAAGAAACTATTAATAGATCTTTATAATTAGAAGTGATATTCGAATCCTTTAAGTGAATCTGAATTGAAGCGCTAAAGCTACTGAAAGCATTTTACAAATTACTATTGAGCTAAAAATCAATATATTAGTAATCTAAGAACCCTAGATTCTATCCAAATCGCTCAATTCTAATAGAGATTACTCAATTACAAGATCAATATCTCACTAAAGTTTTATTCAATTACTACCCCGATATCTATCTAATCTATACTCTCGAATAATAGTCTATATATCTAAAAGATTTAAGCCTCTTGTAAATCTAGCATTCAATTCCCTAATCGACTCGGATTTACAGATTTTGGATATAATAGAAGGAAACTCAAAAATTCAATTTATTAATTATCACGGAGGATAGCTACGTCACTTGGTCACTTTGAGTATAGAATAATAGGAATAAGTAGTAAGATCTAAGATTGGCTTGAGGATTGATCATACGG